>JAOTRH010000016.1:4108240-4136834 GCA_034768845.1 Heliamphora exappendiculata | reverse complement strand
GACTCTTCCTCTTCTCTGTGACTCTTCCTCTTCTCTGAGTCTCTTCCTCTTCTTTTCATGTATGGAAGGTTTTTTCTTGGAAATCAATGGCCACACATGGCTGTTGGTTTTCAGACTTCAATTGCAATTGAAATGGCCAATTCAATTGTAATTGAATCTGCTATTGAAATCTGGATTTCCATGGCCAATGAAATTCACAGATTCCAACAGATATTCCATCTCATATTTGTGGGAGAAGAAAAACTAGCTTAATATATATAGAAACATATGTACTACTAGTAATAACTTGAACGTAAACATTTTGAACCGTGTTCTTAGCTTTTTAATTCAAGTTATTGGGTTAGTAATTTACTTGGATCGTTACACTTATGCACATTCCAATGTTGAATAACAAATTCAGTATCTGTAGTTCATTCTTTTGTGTGTCAGCAGTGGGCTGCATGTAGTTTTTGGGAAGAAATAGAATCCGGTGCTCTGTTTGGATCCTGCAATAAATGGCAAGACTTGAGTTTCAGGGAGGAAAGCAAGTTCTTTATTGTTATTTTTATGTATTCGATATTGATTTTCACATTGAGGGAGGTGAACTGGCTGGAAAAGCATCATGACACATGAAAGTATGGGTAACTAGCGACCAGTGTGTCGCGGACAAGAATCCAACACATTGCAATCAATGATTTTATCCATCTATAGTTCAGTCTTCACTCAGGCACCTCATTCATAATGCCTCAGCAGGCAGTGCCAGTATCCATCTCACAACCTTCGTTAACTGCAACAAAGAAACCTACATTGAGGGGATTTATCTTTGCCATAATAAAGCTACAATTGTTACCCAAAAAAGATCTCCAAGGAAGTGAGAACCAGACTCCATAAGGAAGTGAGAACCAGACTCCATATGTATTGCTGTGCATTACGTAATGTTGACATTAAGGTAAAAGTTAAATTTCTAAGAAGTTGATGATTCTTGGTGTCATTGCTTTGTGATTCACTTTGTTTATTCTCTTTATTTGTGAAAGATGTTTACTGAGAAAGTCTTTGGTTTTTTGGGGTGATGAAAAACATTTCCTAAACAGAGCTCTTTTTGTCCCACATCTGAGTAAACTTTCGTATAACTACAATCACTCGGGAACCATATATATCAATTTATAAAACGGCATTACCGGCAGATCTTCAGGTCTACAAATTAGAAGCTTAAACTAGTTCATGACTTAGTTCTGGTGACAACCTTAAACTTCTAATTTACCCAAACAAATTAGAAGCTTCATTTTACTTCATTTTACTACCAAGAAGGGATAGAAAAAATTGTCCATACATCAGATGCGCAAACTAAGCTTGTGATGTTTTGAGCCTTACAGATGCAAAGAATATGTACCTAATAGTGTCTTGAAAGCAACTTTGCTTCCTTGTGGGCTAAAAAGGGCCCGGATTTGTTCTCCAGAGCCTTTTTTTTTTTTGTCTTTTTTGTTGTTCTTTTATTTTTTGGTCTATATTTTTACTATTTTTTGGGTTTCTAGTAACTAGAGAAATTTAGAAGGCATAACCATTTTAATTAAAATTGAAAAAGTTCACTAAAGATAAAAAAAAAATTGCAATATCTATTTAAATAGTTTTTTTTTTGTCTAATTTGAATTCTTTTTTTTTTTTATCAAGACTTTTCACTTATCTTTCCTATGAGAAGGGAATTTAAAAATTGTACTCACTTGGGTTAATGCTGAAAGGATCATTAAAGACACCAAAAAACTACTTAAAAAAAGCCAATCAAAAGCAAGCTTACAAGGATTATATTTTAGATATTGAATGCATTGTTTTTTATTTCTGTCATGTGTTCTTGGAAATTTGCACGAAATATTTTATCAATCTGTAGGCGCGGCTGATGTGTGATAAGAGTCCTAGGTAAGATATCTCAGGGTGGCAATATTGATTAGATTAATGATATTGGATAGATTAACTGTATAACATATTGATAAAGCATTTAGGCTAAGTTTGGGATTTGGATGTGTAAAGAGAAAAGGATTAAGTGATCTGAAAAAACGAGAATTCTCTGCAGAGAAATGAAGTATGGATTACTTGATAGAAACTTAAACGACTTCAATTTTCATGTCCTCTCCAAAATGTCCATATCAAAATAAGGGGTTAAAAGGAAGTTCCAAAAGGAAATATGGTGAGATACTAAGCATAAAGAAATTGCAAAGCTATGCTTCTTTCTTTTACCCCAAAGTTTATACTAATGAAAACAAGACGCAGCATTTCAACCGTAACTAACAGAAAAATAATGATAAAACGGAAAGAAATCGTGACCATCTCATAGTTTGAAGTCAAAAGCAATCTGGCAAAGCAGAGCCTCAACACAAAATCATCTCTACGAACCTTCCACAAGGCTTCCATCAGCTCCTTCCCCTTCAGCCCCCAAGAAGTGAACTCCGCAAAAGCCCTCCTGTTCAAGAAAAGAGTTCTAAGCATTTCCTTGAAAGCTCGCATTGCTGCGACTATCTTATCCATGTTCCCAAAATATGTGGCTACGTATCAATCACCATTGATAGAAACATAGTAATCGAGGGAAGCTTTTGTGTTCCCATGCATGCTGGCAAAATCCTCGCCGCTAAGAAGGGCAGCAACTCCCAATATAGCAGTAAAAGCAAGACAAAGAACGGAATCCACGACTTCGGAGCTCTTCTTTGCTCAGGAGGTGAGTGGACCTTTCTGCGTCGAAAAAACATTGGTGTAGACAGAGGTTAACCCTCCAAGTTCCATTAGACCATCACCCGCTGCCAAATAAAAATTTGCATTTGTTGGGATCAAAAGAGCTTGGTTTCTCCAAGCACAGGCAGATTGTCCAGTCCAGGGTTTCAAATCTCCCTGTGCAGCCTCTATAGCTATTGTGGAGGAAGGAGAATGGCCAGAATACTCGCATTGACTATAAGCTACCATATCAGGCTCAAACCGAAGGTGGAGTGATAGAATGGGGAATGGCTTGCAGAATTTCAGAGCCTTTCTTCACCAAGGCTCTGGTAAGGCGTAAAGCATTGTAACAAGCTTGACAATGGGCAGCCTTCGCGTGCAGAGGATACCTACAAGATTTAGAAGAACATACCCTCGTTGAACAAAAACAAAGTCATGTATAATTCAAACGACCT
This sequence comes from Heliamphora exappendiculata, assembly GCA_034768845.1. Taxonomy (NCBI): domain Eukaryota; kingdom Viridiplantae; phylum Streptophyta; class Magnoliopsida; order Ericales; family Sarraceniaceae; genus Heliamphora; species Heliamphora exappendiculata. The sequence goes on along the minus strand of JAOTRH010000016.1, from coordinate 4,133,703 downwards.
GCACATAAAGAAGCAGCTGCAGCTGCAGCTGCTAAAACTAAGAATATGTCCTGCCTTTGCCACCATGGTCTTATTCAACACTAAAGGTTGTGTAGATGTTCGTGCCTCAATAGGAAAGAATTGCAGAACCCCCAAGATATTTTAAAAACAAGTAATTGCATATTGAGAGAGAGAGAGAGAGAGAGAGAGAGAGAGAGAGGATCAGGATTGGGATCTACTGGTCACGTCCAAGCTGGCTGTGACGTCAGGAGTGAATGCCACGTGTACGCCTGCACAAGCAAGGGGTGAGATGCCCGCCGATGACTTTATACCGATGGACCCTCCGACGATTAAGTCAGGTAAAGGATTTTTGAGAGAAGGAAGAACTTGAGAGAGAATTTTAGTAGAATTTTGGCTTAGTAAAGAGAGCATACCTTTTATCCTAGGATTGTTGGCAATTTATAGGTAGAAATATACTTGACCCGTTTGTGGAATCCGACCCGACCCGACCCGAGCAGGTCGGGTTGTACCTCTTCTCTCTAATCAATGCATAGCAATTAATGGCTTGATAGTGACTTATTAGTGCCATCATTAGATATCTCTATAAAATCTTTCTGCAAATGCTTTTCGTCATGCCAAGATGTCCATCAATATTCAGGTCTAGCTTGGGCTAAGCTACATGCCTAATTTGGGGCTATGACCAAGCCATCCCTATTTGACGACCTTACCCCTGAGTTGGCCCATTTATTACTGATCTCTCATCATCATATCACTTTTCTGATATGTGTATCGCAGGACATGATCTTCAATATCGACCATTTAGCTCAGACCAAGGTTCAGGCAGTTCTCCTTGCTCGGCCATCAGTACTGAGCATTCCTCATATGTGATCCGAGCACCACCTTTTCGGGAGTTTGGGGCGAACTCTCCCTGAGCTCGGGCCTTACGTCTTGAAGTCTCTAGAGCTCGGACATACCACCGCATAGCTCGGCCTATGGCCTGAGCTGATATGGATATGCCGAGGAATGCTCCGTGCTGACGTAGGCTGCTGCGCTGTACGGCCTTCCACGTGTGCCCCGTGGCCTTAATCGAAGTTTGATCCCCCTTAATTGCCCCCATCATCTTACTGTTGTTCGGAAACTCGAGCAGCTGGAAAATGATGTGATGTTCTTGCTCGATTCGTCGTTTCACCTTTTGGTCGGAAGGCATGTTGAGCAAGCTTCACTAATGTACTGTCCCTTAGCTGTCTTTTTTGCCACGTGTTAAACTCCTACCGGTTTTGCGACGCATTTAATGCGTGCATTGAATGCGTACGGCGTTAGCTGTACCTTGGGTACAAAAAAGCCATTGGAATGTCGGCCGTTGTTTCAATAAATGTCAATCATTTATGTTTAAGATGGTTGGGAGAGTTCGGATCCATAAGGCCGAACACTGCTCTAGCCCTTTGCAGTGACCCGAAGTCTGTTTTTGTTCGGCGAGTTATGCCTTTGCTCGGGCGGACGCTCTAACTCTGGACCTCGGTCTAATTCTGTTTGGCGAGCATTAACTCCTCATTTAATTCACACGGCGCGCATTGCCCCAGGCGCCGTTTGTTGGCGATTCATTTGAAGGAAAGGGGAGAGTATAAAAGGGGGAACCCTCCTTTCTCTCTCCTCTTTATAAACTCTTATTCTTCTTCTTCGTTTGGCGATCTCCGGCGGCGATTCCCGGCAGCTTCACCTCCCTCTCCGACAGCTTCAACTTGGTCCAAGATCCCTAGTTTTGCACACGTGATTCATATAAGGTAAACTTCGAGAATTCTCTGCATTTTACTTCCTTCTATCATATGTTTACTTTATGCCTTTGGTGTCGTCACCGTTGATGGTGGCTGACGCCGCCGTTGCTGGTGGTTGCCGCCGTTGTTGATGATGGTGGTATTGTAGGGGGTGTCCCTCCTTCCAGGAAATAACTTCACAGAAACTGAAACCCCCTTTTTTTTTTATATGGATCGGTTAGCTAGATATGTTAACTCTCCGGCGGCTTTGGCCGAGCTCCGCCTGGCTAGGTCTATCCCCGAAGATGTCATCATACACCAGGCAACCAAGCAAGAACACTGGACTACCAAGGAGCCCGGGGGGGTTGTTTCCCCCCTTGTGGATCTTTTGGAGTCCAGGCTGGAGTTTTCCCTCCCGAGCATCATTAGGGAGGCTTTGGCGTTCTACCGGTTGAGCCCGGCACAGCTCACCCCCAATGTTTTTTCAATTTTGATGGGGGTAGTCCTGCTGAATCGCTATATGGGCATCAACCTTGGTGTCCGGGAGATTCAGTACTGCTACTCCATAGTAGAGACTACCCGGTGCGTCAACAGATATTACTTCAAAACCAAGGAAGGCCGTCAAATCGTGCTGGACTTGAAGAACTCCCACAAGGGAGTTTAGAAGACTTCGTCGTGGTCGGGAGCAACTGGCAGCTCGGTCCTGGCGTCCACGATCCTTGAGCGAGGTTATGCCTAGTGAATCCGGGCTCCCCAGGTAGCCAAGCTCCACCCCGTAGCTCTTTTTGTCTTCATTTATACATTCCGAGCATTTGAATACAAACCGTTCTAACTGATCTTTATTTGTTGTACGTTCTGTTGTCCTTCACAGCTATCTACTGCAACACCACCGCTGCTCGGGACAAGAAGGACAGGAGGGACGGGCGGATAAACATCAACCACCTGAGGCAAGTCCTTGACTGGGATAAAGAGGTGAGGTCCTTCGGACGCCTATTCAACGGTGCTCCCATCCATCCTGACGAGCTCGGGATTTGAATTTTTCGGGTTGAGGACAAACAGGCCGAAGAAGGCCAGAGCAACAGGGCCTCCACGTCCAGTACGATAACCAAGCACCGACCTTCGAGGTCAACTTCCAGAAGTCGTTCCTCCCTTAAAGGCCCAGACATGTCGATGAGGGACCTTCTTGATGTTCTGCTCGGATCGACCACCTCGGCTGGCCCGAGCTTTTCACCAGCACCGACCACAACAACCACACAGACAACCGCCCAGGCGGATACAGCCCAAGTGGCTCAGCCAATTCCTCCAGCTCCGGCTGCACCGCAGACCAGGAAGAGACAACCCGCCCAACAAACCGCCGACCGACAGATTAGGCGGAGAACTGAAGAGATTACTACCCCTCTACTCCCGAGCGGACCTACGGAAGCGCCCAAGGTAACAGAGGCCCCTCTCTCCTTCACCCCCACCTATCGTGGCAAGCCTCTCACTGCGCAAGACTCGGTGCAGAAGAGCCACCAGGTGGGATGGGCTCTTGCCAAAAGCTTATGCCTGCCAAAGGACAAGGCAGAGTATGCGGCAATCTCGGATGCTTCGCTGACCAAGAGAGCCGCCCAACACATTGTGGTAAGCACCTTATCCGAGCTTCTAATACTTCATGTTTTCTTGGCATTTGTCGAGCTAATGAATTTTATCACTGTGCAGGGCCTGCAGATGGGCATCAAGGCCTTCGACCGATGTAGACAGGTACAAGAGAGGTATGACCTCCTGTACACTGAAGCTTTGAAGAGCAAAGAGGACATAAAAATTCTTCAATCTCAAGTGGGGGAGGCTGTCAGGGCGAAAGAGAACGCCGAGCTCCTGGCCTCGAAGGCAGCGGACGCACTAAAGGAGCATGAGGCCAACCTAGCCTCAGTTCTTGCGCAGCTGGAAAGGCCAGGAAGTCAGAAGAGGCACTACAGCGAGCATACGCCGACCTTCAAGAGCTCAAGGCACAGACTGCCCAGGCGAAATTCAATGAAGGCTACGACAAGGCTGGAGATGACTACGCCGCGCAAGTAATGACGATGCAGAACCCGCTGTTCAAAATGGGCTGGGATGTTGCTCTGAAGGCTGCTTCCGTTTCTAAAGATTCTCACCTGCACCGGGAGGTTCCCTAGCTTCAACTGAGCATCCTTTTCCCGGGCAGGCCACGCCTTCCGGTCAGGTTCTCGAAGTGCCTGCCCTTTCTGAGGTTCCAATCCCTCCTCCCCCGACCGAACAGGTTCCTCCTCCCCTACCTCCGCCTTCCGAGCATGGGATGGCTGAAGCTGCACAAGATGAGGGTTTCGAGGAGCTCGATCCCCTTTGGCCCGAAACCAATCATGCCGACCTGAACGTGCCGGTGGACCTAACGCTGGAAGAAGATGAGGGCGATCATGGAGACGGAGGTGCCCATGAGGGACAGGCTGAGGAAGGAGTAGTCCAGGAAATGCCCGTGCAGTCCTCCCCCAACAGAGCTGTGTGATGATGAATCTTCTTTTTCATCCCTTTGTTTTTTCATGGCTCACGGTGCACGGCCTCATTTCCTCCTGTGAGGTCGGCCCGTACTGGATGTATTGTAAATTTTGTATGAATGAAATTACAATTCAATTTCCGAGCAAACCTCCTTTGTATGGTTCCTTGTTCAATATCTTGCGACTGTTATTCTTGTATTTGCAATCTCTTCGCTTTCGATTTTTATGCAAGTATATGAAGCTCGGTCTCATTCTACTGGGAGAGGTCGGGCAGTCTCCAATCACATTGAGATTATACTGAGCTAAGATGGTTAACAACTTCACAAGGTCACCCGAACACCATTAATTAACTCAAGCTGTAGTATAACTGAGCAAGTCTTCATGGTCAAGCAAAAACCTTACGATTTGCCGAGTACATCCTCTTGTGACCTAGGAATGAGATGTAGAAATCTAAAAATTACCTCGCAGGCAATTTTATCAGGTTTGTTGCACGGCTAATCGTGCTCAGATAGTTATTACCGAGCAAGTCCTAATGCCTAGCTGGGCTTGGGTATTTGGGCCCGCCAAGCTTGATGGCACCATTAGCGTAGCCACTTAGGCTATTCAACTATAGAAACTTGATATAGGAATTTTGAAGTTTCCAAGTGTATCGAGGTCGGCCATGGTCTAAGTCGACTGGCCAGACTGATGTTGCCCGGACTTTTTTGCTTAGCCGAGTTAGGATTTTCTTGCCCATGCGTGACTTAAAGTTACCGGGACTTTTTGGTGCCTAGCCGAGCTGGGACTTTCTTGCCCAGGCGTGACTTAAAGTCGTCGGGACCTTTTGGTGCCTAGCCGAGCTAGAACTTTTTTGCCCAGGCGTGACTTAAAGTCACCGGGACTTTCTGTCTAGCCGAGCTAGGGCTTTCTTGCCTAGGCGTGACTAAAAGTCACCGGGACTTTTTTGTACCTAGCCGAGCTAAGACTTTTTTGCCCAGGCGTGACTTAAAGTCACCGAGACTTTTTGCCTAGCCGAGCTAGGGCTTTCATGAGATGCTCTAAGACTGCGCACGAAAACTTTAAAAATCCTATTTATTCATCATCCCGAACAAATTTACAATGACACTTCAATGATAAAACTTCCTCAGATTCTGTGCATTCCATGGCCTTGGGATCTGCTTTCCTTCCATATCTTCAAGTCTGTAGGCTCTCGTGCCAGCAACTGATGTGACTTTAAATGGACCCTCTCAGGTCGGACCTAACTTGCCGTCAAGGGGGTCCTTTGTATTAAGGAGGACCTTCCTGAGGACCAGCTCGCCGACCTGGAAGCTCCTCTGATTCACCCGCCTGTTGTAGAACTTTGCAAGTTGTTGGTGATAGGATGCCAGCTTGACCAGAGCCTGCTCTCTCCTTTCCTCGGCTAGGTCCAGGTCCCGAGCAATACTGAGATCGTTATTCCCGAACTCGAAGGCGTCAGTTCTGATGGTAGGCATGCCGACCTCTAAAGGGATAATTACTTCTAAGCCATAGGCTATGGCAAATGGTGTCTTCCCAGTAGGACTCCTAGGAGTTGTTCGGTAGGCCCACAGCACGGAGGGGAGTTCGTCTGCCCACTTTCCTTTAGACTTCTCTAATCTTCTCTTCAGCCCTGAAAGAAGTGTCTTGTTCGAGATTTCTGCTTGACCATTGCTCTGGGGAAACGAAGGCGTTGAGAAGTAAATTTTTATGCCCAGGCCCGAGCAGAATGTCTTGAACAAATTACTGTCGAACTGCTTCCCATTGTCTGCAACTATGGCACGCGGAATACCAAATCTGGTGATGATGTTCTTCCATAAAAATTTCTTCCCGTCCACATCTCTGATGTTAACTAAGGGTTCAGCCTCCACCCACTTGAAAAAATAATTTGTAGCTACAATTATGAACTTTCTATTGCCGAATGACCCAACAATATCCAGTCCCTATTGAGCAAAGGGCCATGGGCTGGTAATCGAGCTGAGTTTCTCGGCTGGTTGCCTGTGCAAGGGAGCAAATCTCTGGCACTTCTCACACTTCTGCGAATATAATTGGACATCTTTTTGCATATAGGGCCACCAGTAGCCCTGGCTCATTGCTCGGTGCGCCATAGATCTTCCCTCAGTATGGCCCCCGCATATCCCCTCATGAAGCTCGAACATAAAGTCTTGGACTCTGTTCAGATGAACACATAATAGATATGGCCCTGCGAAAGATCTCCTATAGAGCTAACCCTTGGGAGATAGCAAAAAACGTACAGATTTATGTCTGATCTTGTGTGCTTCTTTTTTGTCCTATGGGAGTTGGCCATTGCTGAGGAAACTGACGATAGGGTCCATCCAGCTCGGCTCCTGGTCTTCTTCAATAGCACATATTTTCCGAGCAGTGGTGTCAATGCTCGAGCTCTCCTGCTTCTGCACTTCCACTGTTCTATTTAGCCCGAGCTCGGTTGCAGGGGCCAGGGCCGTCGGAGCGTCGGAATGAGAGTTCCCTTCTCGGCTGACCTGCTCAATCTGTACTTCTTCGAAGCCCTTGACCAGCTCAAGTGCAATAGAGAGATAGGCAGCCATCCTGCCGTCCCTAGCATTGTATTGTCCAGTCATCTGATTGACCACTAGTTGCGAATCACAAAAAATTTTCAAGTTTCTGATGCCTAGGAACTCGGCACTCCTAAGCCCTGCGAGTAGTGCTTCATACTCGGCTTCATTATTGGAGGCTGGGAATCCCAACCTTATTGAGTGTTCTATCACTGATCCATCAGGGGAGATGAGGACCACTCCTGCTCCGGAGCCCTTCTGATTTGAAGCACCATCAGTGAATAGCCTCCACCCTTGCAGTATTATTGATTGGGACTTGGCGTTGGATGCCCCATTTTCTTCTCCATCCCTTTTCTCTGTCCAGTCATCCTTCCCCCCCAACTCTGGCTTGAGTGGGGTTGAGTCCGAGCTGTACTGTGTACCGGCTTGGAGAATTCAGCAATAAAATCTGCAAGAATCTGACCTTTGATTGCTGTTCTAGGTCGAAACTCGATGTTGTATTCTCCGCGCTTTATTTCCCACTTGGCAATCCTTCTAGAGAGATGGCTCGACGTAGTAAGGCTTTGAGCGGGTGTGCAGTTAGAATAATGATTTTGTGGGCCTGAAAGTACTGTGCCAGCTTTCGAGAGGCCATGACCAGGGCGAGTGCTAGCTTCTCCAAGGGCAGGTATCTGGTCTCGGCATTGAAGAAGGTGTGGCTGACGTAGTAGATCGGAAGCTGTTCGGCAGCATTCATTCTTAGCAAGACGGCACTGGCCGCATTTTCGGACACCGCAAGGTACATGTATAGCTCTTCCCCAAACAAGGGCTTGGAGAGAAGAGGAGCCGAGGTCAGGTACTCCTTCAAATTTTGGAGCGCCTGATCACACTCCTCCCATCAGATAAAATTCTTGCCCTTTTTCAACAATTGAAAGAAATGACGGCACTTATCTGATGATCGGCTGATGAATCTGTTCAGTGCTGCTGCCATTCCAGTCAATCGCTGTATCTCCCGAATAGTCTTTGGGGGCTGTATGTTCTGAATTGCAACTATCTGGTCGGGGTCTGCCTCGATGCCTCTTCTACTGATCATGTACCCCAGGAACTTGCCCGATTATACGCCAAATGCACACTTTGACGCATTAAGCCTCAGCTTGTAGGTTTTCAGTACTTCGAACACGCTGCGCAGGTCGGCCAAATGATCTTGTTCTTCCTCAGTCTTCAACACCATGTCATCAATGTAAACCTCGATGCTCCGACCTAACATAGACTGGAATATCTTGGTTGCTAACCTTTGGTAGGTTGCTCCTGCATTCTTCAGGCCAAAGGGCATGACCTTGTAGCAATAAAGTCCTCTGGGGTTGATGAAGCTGGTCTTCTCTTGATCATCCGTGTTCAGAGCAATCTGGTGGTAGCCCCTGTACGCGTCCAAGAAACTCATGATTCTGTGCCCGGTTGCCGAGTCCACCAGCTAATCAATTTTGGGAAGTGGGAAGGAATCTTTGGGGCAGGCCTTGTTCAGGTCAGTGAAATCAACACATACCCTCCACTTCTCGTTTTTCTTCTTCACAACAACTGTGTTGGACAGTCACTACGGGTACTGCACCTCCCTTATCGCTCCCGCCTCGAGCAACTTTTCAACTTCCTTGGCAACGGCCTCTGTGTGCTGAGCGAAAGACCTCCTCCCGTGCTGGACAACGGGCTTGTGTGTAGGGTTGACATTCAGCTTATGCTCCATTACCTCGGGATTGATGCCTGGCATCTCGTAGGGAGTCCAAGCGAAGATCTCAACGTTTGATCTAAGAAAGCTCACTAGATCGGACTCATCTTGCTCAGTCATGTGGGTGCTGAGCAGGAAGAACCGATCAGGGTCATCCTCATTCAGCATGACTTTCTTTAGTGGCTCCACCACCTTCTCTATTGGTGCTTTCCCGACGTCATCAAGGAGTGACCTGTTTTGAACTTCGACCACACACATCTGTTCGTCGCTGGAGGAGCCTTCTTTTCCTCGAATGGTAGAACATTGTCTGGCCGCTGCCTGATCTCCCCTGATGGACTCCACACCCCTAGCGGTTGGGAACTTCATAACTTGATGATAGGGTGAGGGAATGGCTTTAAGCTAATGAAGTCATGTTCTCCCCATTATGGCATTGTAGGGAGACGGTACATCTACTACCAAAAATGCAATATTCCTAAGCTCAGAGCCTGCCCTGATCGGCAGTGTGATCCTTCCCATTGGTAGGGCGGGTTGACCGTTGAACCCGACCAATGGAGTATGACATTTCTGCAAGTCCCCTTTCATGAGCCCTAACTTGTAGAAGAGGTTGGCATACATCACCTCCGCTGAGCTCCCTTGATCGACCAGGATATGCTTCAAGCCATACCTCGCAATCCGGAGGGTTATAACGAGCGCGTCGTTGTGAGGGTGCTCAACCCCCTCTAGATCGGCATCAGTGAAAGTCAAATCCCCAGCCAAGAACTCGCTGCTCGGATACTTTCTTTTGCTCGAGGGACCCTGCTCGGGTTGAGTCTGCATAACTTCACGATGAACCTTCTTTCGGTTTTGACCCCTCGCTTCGTTCGATGTCTCAGGCTTAGGGGCTGCATGAATGACATTGATTACTCCCACTAGTTCTTCGACTGCTCCTCCCTACTCGGCCCGAGCATGCTGCTCAACTCGAGTCTTCTCCTTGTCGATATACTGCCCGAGATTGCCTGCCTTCACCTGCTCCTCCAAGAACCTCTTAAAAGTCCGGCAACGGTCTGTGTAGTGCCCGTGCCCTCTATGGTAGGCGCAATGCTTCTTGTCATCCCATTTGCTCGGGTCAGTGAACATCTTGGGCGGCCAGACGAACCATGGCTTGTCCTTGATCTGGTTAAGGAGCTTGTGAATGGGCTCCTTAAACACTGTGTTGGCCACTTCGTACACCTCGTTGGACCTCTAGCGCTCCTTTTCTCAATCAGGCCTCTTCCTGGCCTTCTTGTTTTCCTTCCTCTCTGCTCAGGCCTCCTTCTGTGCCTCCTGGGCATGGGCCTCATTCACGCTTCCCATATCCTCCTTGACTTTGGAGTGTTGCTCGATCCTTAACATCAGTTCGGCCATACTCTGGGCAGGCCTCTTGGTCAGCGAATGCCTTAACTTGTAGGTTTTCTCCAACCCGAGCTTGAAGGAGGCCACAACTAGCTGCTCGTTGTAGTCATCTATATCATTGAAGGTCTCCCAGTATCGCCGAGCATAAGACCTCAAGCTTTCATTCTCGGCCTTTCTCAAACCGAGCAAAGAATCTATCTCCTTGGGTTAACGACTGTTTGTGATGAACCTTGCTGCGAACAGCTCGGCGAGCTGTCTCCAGCTTCCTACTGATCTAGCTGGGAGTTTGTCAAACCAACGCAAGGCCACCTCGCCCAAGCTGGATGGAAACATCCTGCACATCAGAGCGTCGTTTCCGCTCCAGAACGCCATCATCTGTCTGTAATGCCGAATATGACCCATAGGGTCAATTTTCCCATCATATAAGTTGAACTTGGGGGTTTAAAACTTCCTGGGCGGATCTGCTCCATCCACCACCCTTGTAAACGGGGAGGCAGATATCTTCTCCAAGGCCTTTCGAGCTACGTCTTAAGCCGACCTCCCCGTGATCGGTTGTAGTCTCCCCCCAAGTTGGAGGTTCAACCATTGCTTGAGTTCTTCTTTCTCCTCCGCACGCCCGACGTCTTGTCCAGCCCGCCGTTTTTGCTCACCACGGCGCTCGGCCGATCCGTGCATGTTGCTGGAGGTCTGCGTTTGCCCCTGTCTGTTCCTTTTGGAGCCTGAAACGCGGCTCTTCTCAAGGTCCTCCACTCGTCGGTCCTCTTCACGCCGATCGGGTTGAGGCTCCCTCCTCCTCGAGCCACGGCTTAGTTGAGGCCGAGCTACGTCACTCCTCCGATCACGGTCTGACCATTCACGGTTGGCCTCCTCACGTTCAGACCAAGCTCTTGGCGAGCGCCGGTTCATCTAAGCCCTCATATCATGGAGCTCTTGTTGTAGTCTGTCCAGCTGCTCGTCCCTTTTGTTCAGCTCGCCCTGATACCTTTCCAGAACTTGCTGCATGGTGAAACGTGGGGGGTAGACTCATGCTGAAGGTGTTGTGTCATTAGAACCCCCAACTTGGGTCCGTTATCTCCTTCGGTTGAGTTTAGCCCCATCAACGTGAACTTCAGAATGCACAGGGCGTCCTCTTCCACGATGAGTTGCATGCAATGCTTCTGCGCGTGGTGCGCGTGGTTCTCTCAGCTCTTCAAGATCGGGGTTCCCCCGACTAGCCATGGAGGTGTTCGAGAAGTTCCCACAGACGGCACCAAATTGTAGAGGATCAGAATTGGGATCTACTAGTTCCGTCCAAGCTGGCTGTGACGTCAGGGGTGAATGCCACGTGTACGCCTGCACAAGTCAGGCAAAGGATTTTTGAGAGAAGGAAGAGCTTAAGAGAGAATTTTAGCAGAGTTTTGGCTTAGTAAAGAGAGCATACCTTTCATCTTGAGATTGTTGGCTATTTATAGGTAGAAATATACTTGATCCGTTTGTGGAATCCGACCCGACCCGAGCAGGTCAGGTTGAACCTCTTCTCTCTGATCAATGCATAGCAATTAATGGCCTGATGTTGACTTGTCAGTGCCATCATTAGATATCTCTGTAAAATCTTTTTGCAATTGCCTTCCGTCATGTCAATATGTTCATCAATATTCAGGTCTAACTTGGGCTAAGCTACGAGCCTAATTTGGGGCTATGACCAAACCATCCCTATTTGACGACCTTACCCCTGAGTTGGCCCATTTATTATTGATCTCTCATCATCGTATCACTTTTCTGATATGTGTATCGCGGGACATGATCTTCAATATTGACCATTTAGCTCGGACCAGTGTTCAAGCAGTTCTCCTTGCTCGGCCATCAGTACCGAGCATTCCTCATATGTGATCCGAGCACCACCTTTTCGGGAGTTGGGGGCGAACTCTCCCTGAGCTCGGGCCTTACGTCTTGAAGTCTCTAGAGATCGGACATACCACCGCATAGCTCAGCCTATGGCCCGAGCTGATATGGATATGCCGAGGAATGCTTCGTGCTGACGTAGGCTGCTGCGCTGAACGGGCCTTCCACGTGTGCCCCGTGGCCTTGATCGGAGTTTGATCCCCCTTAAGCTTGAAAAATGCTGAACCAATTTTGAGGTTACATTTTGCACACCTAATAGATCCAAAACATGATACTCCCAAAAAAGACAATCTAGAAGGCCTCAATGAACCGCATAACCTTTCTGCTATTTCTGTCCTTTTTATCATAGGTTTAAACATTTACACATTGTCTTCTCTGAAAATGGTAAAATAATAATAAAAGGAATAACACAGAAAGAAGCTCTGTTCAACCAAAAGAGAAGAAAAGATGATTAAGGACACATCACTTATCCCTCCTTTGGCTCATTGCTGATGTGATTGAAATATAATGATGCTCCAGTAGAGAAGGAAGGACAATTTCGATGTAATCAAATTGGCCTTTGCGTTTGCTGCAGTCCACCCGAACTGGTTCTTTTGATGCAATCTCTGCAGGCAGTAAACAAAGCCATTCATCTGTTGAATGAAGTAGTTGACATCAAATACATCTGCAAAACCACTGACGTGAAATTTATGTCTCTATATATGTATATCTTATATGTAAGTACTCAAAAGAAGGTTAAAAAAAAGGTTAAATTATCAGTAAATTATTAGAGACAAATTGTGCCTTTCTATTTCATGGTATCCTATAAAACATGAGGGGAAAAAAATCAATTATCAGAACATCATCCGGGGACGATTTTACTTCATATTTTATAACATTGTATAAGTTAATAGAAAAGAAAAAGAATCAGAAAAACATGTACCTTATTTGCCTGCTAGTGAAGAATCTTACAATTCTACGGTCACTTTCGATGCTCCCATGGCTTCCATATCATCACCAATCTAGCCATTGAACTATAATGATCCTATGATTATTTTTGATGCGCCGACACGTTCTGTAACACCTGTTGGCCATTGAATTACTATGGAGATACCATAAGTGGCCAATGCGGTAATGTCGGTTTCCCATGGGCTTATGAAAAGATATTGGAGGAGACCAATTTTAACACCATGAACAGCTTAACGACAAGTTCTGCAACACCAGTTTGGCCATTGAATTGCTGCGGAGATACCATAAGTAGCCACTGCGGTGATGGCCGTTTCCCATGGACATATGAGAAGACATTGGAGGAGACTAATCTTAACTCTATGAATAGCTTAAGTAACCTGCAACTTCTTGCAAGAACTGAGATGTATGTTCAACCATCACCCCTCGAAGAAGTTCAGATGTCATAATGTTGTGAATCTTTTGCAGACCATGCCTTTTGCTTTTTAGACTAGTTAAGGAATTCAAGAGTTTCTAGAAAGGGTTATTTAGTTCAATTCTTCTCATGTTAGGATCTGAAATTGATTAATAGTTATATGTAATCCACATTCTGGTTTAGTTAGTTTTCTTTTTTGGTGATTATTTCTCAAGAGTTTTATTGAATAAAAAAACTTCAAGAATCAGTAATAAAAGCTGGTGTGATTACATGCCAGAATTAGAAAGATCACAATCTCTACCTCAATCAATTTAAGATACAACATGCTTCTTTATTAGCACATGTTCACATCTGCTCCAGGCACTTTCAAGAAAAGCTAACAAAGGCCTCACGAAGATCATAGCATTTCCGGAAATGAAGAAAGGGTCTCAAATCTTGACACACTATCCTTTTCATCTGACTTGAACACCAGAAACACAAAGCCAAGCTCCTACCTGGCTCTTAAATCCTGATTGTGCTAATCGAACAACATACCAATGTCAACCACATAATTCATTTTATCGAGATGTACAGAATTTTCCTAATTGTTCCACTTTAAGTTTATAAGAAGACGGTTTCATAGAATCAGAGTATTTCAGAGCATCACCATTCAAATTTTTTTTGAATACGATGAGCTAACATGACTTCAAAAGACAATATGACCCAACATTAAGGTCTCTCACGTAATGTATAACCACCAAACAAGGAGCACATAGGATGAGAAAACTATCATCTCATAAGGAAGTTACTTTGAGACTAATCTGCAGCCATTATAGTCAATTACTCATCACTTTCATCTGAGCTTTCTTTTTCCCTTTTTAACCCTGCACCGACCCTATCAACTGTCATAATGTTAGACAGCTCTTGAATTGAACAAGAACTGCTTCTTTCCATCTTATCTGCAAGTATCTGTGTCTGCGCGGAAAACCCTAAGCTGATTAGTCGGTTCCTCAACAATTCACAAGTAGAAAAATATGGCGGTATCCCTTCGTCAATCATCGTTTCAAAGTATCTGCATGCATCCTCTAGTTTTCCTTTCTTCTTACAAAGACCATGGACCATCACTGCATATGTCGAGACTGAAGGATGAAACCCCCTCTCTTCCATGCCTTCCCAAACTTTCAATACTCTATCAAACCTCCCAACTCTAATTAGCATTTTGAGAACCATATTATATGTATGTCGATCCGGCAGACATGAATCTTGATCCATTCTTGAAATCATCCTAAGAGCCCTATTGACTTCATTATGATCACAATGGAAAGCTAGGATTGCATTGTAACTCCACACATCTGGTTTTGCCCCTCTCTCTATCATCTCGTTTAAAAGTAGGTAAGCCTCTTCCATCTTATCAACTTCACAGAGTTTCTTTATAATACAGTTGTAAGTATATACATTTGGCACAAGATCATATCTTCTCATTCTGTCGAGAACCCGAAAGGCCGAATGAATATCATTTGCATCACAAGCAGCCCGAATGAAGATTGAGTAAGTAAAGGCATCCGGCTCAAATCCCTTGGACTTCATCTCCCGGAATAGCCTATAAGCTTCATCAGCATTCCCACCTTTGCACAAAGACTGTAAGATGCTATTATAAGCCAGCAAATCTACATAATATCCTCGTTCAGGAATTTCATCAAACAGTTTACGTGCCTCACCGGATTCACCAATGTCACCCCACCCTCTCATCAGAATGCTGTAAGATTTTGCACTAGGCACAACCTCCAACTTAATTCTATCAAAGAAATCTTGGGCATGCCTCACATGCTTTCTCTTACACAGAGCATACAAAAGCTGGTCAACATCATCATTACCAGGTTCAATACCAAAATCGACCATCTTAGCAAAAGCCCGAATTGCATCGGCAGGTAAATTAGCTCTACTGTATGCCCTGAAAATGACCCAGAACATCTCCGCGCACATTTCGCAACAGCGAGTCTCTTTCATCTCGACAAGAAAATCCCAAAGTAATGGGAATTGTCTGCTACTACCTAAGATATCAACAAGAATTTGATAGCTTTCTTTCCTGGGCTGAAAACCCGGCAACCGAAGAGCCCAGAGGAAGAACCTGTGGGCAGAAAACCCAAGATTTTTGCACCTTTTTAGGACTTGTTCAACCAAGTTGGTGGAGATTTTGGGAGAGAATGAATGGAGAGCAGATTCGAGGTCGTGGTGGGGGTTTCGGAAATCGCTGAGTATGCGAGAGAGCTCGTTGACGAGTTCTAGAGAAGGAGGTTGGCCTGGGTCTAGGGTTTGAGCAGAGAGGAATTGAGATGAGAAGGGTC
Organism: Heliamphora exappendiculata; assembly: GCA_034768845.1. Taxonomy (NCBI): domain Eukaryota; kingdom Viridiplantae; phylum Streptophyta; class Magnoliopsida; order Ericales; family Sarraceniaceae; genus Heliamphora; species Heliamphora exappendiculata. The sequence goes on along the minus strand of JAOTRH010000016.1, from coordinate 4,118,321 downwards.
TGCAATAATGGTGGTGAGGGAGGTGGGTGTTGATATGAGAAGAGGATGGAGGAAACAGAAAAAGGATTTGGGATTTGATTGGGTGAGAGAGATGAGAGGGAAGAGATTCGAAGAACAGGTGGACTCTCTTAGTCAGTGACGAGGGTGACCTGATCATCGTTTTTGATTCACGATCCTTACCATTACAGAGTACAACTGCTTATTCAGGTTGAGTTCATCTTTCTACTCACTCTCGTCTAAACATGATCTGGCACGGTGGGATTATATTTTTTAGATTTCTCAAAATTTTAAAAATAAAAAAATAATCAAAAATATTTTTAAAAAATTATAAAATAAAAAAGTCACTTTAAGACTTTTATAAGTTTTTTTTTCATTTTTAATAAATTTTTTTAAATTTAACCAAAACAGTTTTTAAAATTTGTTTATCACGGCAGTAAAAAATTTAAACTTAAAAAAATTCATAAGACAAAAAGAATCACAAAAAATTGTCCCAAACAGTGCCTCATGTTATGAGTTTTGCTACTACCAAATAAATAAATTGGGTCAATTGTAAAATTTACCTCAGAGAAAGAGAGTGTCTAATTTTGTGTGCATTTAATATTTTTTTGTTATTTTGTTGGTTTGTAGTGTCCACGACTAACATTTTAAACTATTCATTTGGTAAACCTTACTAATAAGATTATACATTCAAAAACTTAATTTGATTAGAAATTAATAAGTATATGAACCAAGTGCAATTTGTTCACATATTATATTTTTAATTTTTTATCAAACTTAAGTTTTTTATATAATTAACTTTATTTGCAAAACTTACAAATTAAACAATCCAAATTATTGTTAACTTGAACTCATTTCAAGTTAACAAAATAAAGTCCTGAATAGCATTACGAATATCGAGTCTTTGAGCATAACTCAAATCCACTTATTCAAAATTAGAGACAGAATACAATTTTTTAGTTAAACCCAATCCACTTCTTGATCAAAAACATATTTTTTATTAACTTTTATCTTTTTATTGTACCAAATACCAAAAGCCAAAAAAAGATACTTACACATACCACCGATAGACAACCAAACACAAATGTAAAATTAAAAAAAAATTAAGGCTCCAAGTCCTAATCTTTGTTTCACACCGGTGTTTGATCAATCGGTCACTGGTGTTTGTGCATGTAGCACAACTGATACAAAAAATGCAAAAAATAAATTATTTTTTTGTCAAAACAAACAGAACATAAAACTCAGTTTGAGTTTTAATCCAACGAAGTTCAAGTAGCCTTATTTAGAATTTCTGAGCTGATGTGAAGGTGTCATTTGACTGGAAAAGAATTAGATATAAAATTAGACGAAACAAAATGGTGAAGGGCAATGCGAGAGAAAGTGAGAAAATCACAATTCACAGCCACAAGCTACAAAAACTGTCTTAATGCCACCGGAAGGGCAACAACTTCAGGGTAAACCACAACTAAGGAAACTGAAACACAAAAATTAACAAATGTAAAAATTCAGAGTAAACGACACAGAGTTCACTACTTCCAACATTGAATCTGACAAAACATTTCTATTTTCAGCTCTGGCCCTCAACATCTCCACCCTCCCTCTCTTCTGCTTGAGCAGCCATCAGCTCTTCAAAATTCTCCGCCTTGCCGAGTAATATCTCAATCTGAAACACACAAATTAACAAATGTAAAAGGCTCGGCGGCCGCTCGTGGTGGGGTTGGTTAAATCCCACATTAGATCCAGTACTCTGGAGAGTCAACAAATAAGAGGCATAAAAAGGTGGTGGTAAATCAACAGACATTTAGGATCATATTCACATCCCTCCCACCCTCTCACATAGTTGAGAAATTTGGGTCAGGATTTAAATAGTCTCAGATAACAACAGTATCATAATTTGAGGCCAAATAGGGAGTTACTAGTAGTGGTAGTAGTAGTAGTAGTAAATGGCTGCAGGAACCTTTTAGAAGTTTTTTTGAAATGGTCACACTTACCTTGGCTTTTTGGACAGGCCTTCCTCTAGATTCATCCTTCATGTCCACAGTAGATGTCATAATTTCTGCACATTTTCATTTCAGAAATGAAACTCCACATTCTAATAAATAAATTTACTTAATTGAGTAGTGAGGAAGGTTCGGACAGCTAAACCAATGGGAGCAAAAACTCACTCTTCTCAACGGCAAACCCATTATTTTTCAAAATCTCTGCAACCGTGACAACGGTGGCAATTGCTGCAGGAGTAAATCAACAAAATGATATCAAATCACTGTTCTCTAAGTTGGTAAACGAAGACACCATCAATCTATTAGGCAAAGAAAACAACACAAACCATAACTGTGATAATGACAATGAATTATGTATGCAAATTTTTGTGTATATGAAACCAAACAATTGGGAGAGCAATTTCTATACTAAATGTAATTAAATAACCCCTACCACCGACACATTGGGCAACTTCTTCTGTCCCACCACATTCCAATTTTATGCTCAAGATTGTTGAAATCAACTACACGAACTAGAATCACCAAGCGTTAAGTTGGAGAATTAGGTATCTGTGAATTGCATTCAACAGGAGCAGCTCCCATGTCATCAGTCATATGATATACTCCCCTCATATCATCTTCTTGGTCCTCCCTTTAACTCTAATTTCAACACATGAACAATTCCAGTTGCCTAGAGCCATCTGGCTCAATGGCCAATGCAAGACAAACTTTCCCTGTTTCAATCTTGACTGGTCAAATTGCGTATAGCTGCCCCAGCTGACATTCTAGTTCCCCCCATCAGTTTGAATCACATGCCAATGGGGAAGGGGTGCGGCGGGGTGGGGGTGGGTTTTTCGGTCCATACAAATTCTGATAATGCATAAAAGAAATGCATTTGATTGCACACAATTCTTCGTACAAGCTTTATATAAAAAAAGCTTAGTATTAATGGTGCAAGCTTTATATATAAAAAAAAACATGTTTTAATGTTATCTTTCAAGCCATCAAACTAGCTTGGAACTCACAAGGATGTATAAATATCCGTGTTCCCTAATTGTTAAAACATTTAACAATATCTTAGCATGCTAGAGAGACAGAGATTTTATACCTATTTCAGCATTCTTTCTAGACATAAGACTAAAGTTAGAAAGAGATTCTTGGCCTTTGTACCCTAAAAGGTGGTTCTATCCTGCATATTATTTAATAGTCATTCATTGGTTCATCTCCAGGTTTGGCCTCTTGATTCCATATCCAATGGGGTTTGGACATAGGCACCCATCTCTTCACCCAAGGCTTTCCTTGTAGTGTGCCTAAAAAAGTTTTCAAGTCACGCCTGAAGTCTTAGAAATGTGATAAGCACATTCACTAAACCAATTAAGAGCTTTCAGATCAGATGAAAGAAATGCACTACAATAAATTTGCTCCCAACAAAAAGATAAAGAGGGTAGAATGACTGAGGTAGGTGTTAGGCTATGAAGCATGGGCACTTCAAAAATAATTCCGTACATGTACCAAGTACAGGTGCGGTATGACAAAATACGTACTGGGTACGCCAAAGAAGTACCCGGTAGTTTTTCAATTGTCAAGTACAATATTGGTACGTTTTGAGTACGACGTCGATAAATTTTGGGTGCACAACAGTACATTTTGGGTACAGCAATAGTACGTTTTCGGTACATTTTGAATATGTAAATGTGTAAGTTAGGAAGAACGATATCTATACAAATTCTGTTATGCAAAAGAAGAATACATATGATTTTGCACACTCCTTGGCATTAATAGTGCAAGGTTTATCAAAAAACGCATAGCATTATTTTATGGTATCTTCATAACCACCAAACTAGCTTGGAACTCAACAAGCATCCCACACTAAAATGTATAAATATTCCTATTCCCTAGTTGTTAACGCATTTACAAATATCTCTGCATTCTTTCCGAATATAAGATTCAAGTTAGAAAGAGATTCTTGGTTGACTTCTCAAAATTGTTTCCAACTCACTATGGAAGTCTTTGAAATGTGATAAGCACATTCACAAAACCAATTACGAGCCCTCATATCAGACGAAAGAAATGCACTACTTATACATACTCTCCCGATAAAAAGATAAACAGGGTAGAATGACTAGGGTAGGTGATAGGCTACGAAGCAAGAGTAATTCAAAAATGTTTTCATACATGTACCGGGTGCAAAGGCGGGTGCAGTACGACAAAAAACATATTGGGTATGCCAAAAAGGTATTGGGTACTTTCAATTGTTGGGTACGCCATAAGTACATTTGGGGGACGCCATAAGTATGTTTGGGGAAAACATCACACATTTTGTATACGGTACCAGTACGTTTTGAGTACATTTTGAGTATGTGAACATGTAGTTTAGGAACAAGGATATTTATATAGATTCTATTTATGCAAGAAAGGAATACATATGATTGCGCACATTTAGAATTAATGGTGCAATGTTTGCAAAAATGGCATTGCATTTTTCAATAATATCTTTCTAACCGTCATACTAGCTTGAAACTCAACAAGCATCCCACAAACTAAGATGTATAAATATCATTTTTCCCTAATTGTCAACACATTTACCAATATGTAGCATGCTAGAAAGAGAGATTATACACATTTCAACATTCTTTCCAGCCATAAGATTGAAGTTAGAAAGAGATTCTTGGCTTGACTTCTCAGAGATTGTTTCCAAGCCACAGCGGAAGTCTGTGAAATGTGATAAGCACATTCACAAAACCAAATAAGTGCCCTCATATTGGCTGAAGAAATGCACTTGAAAAAATGAGAACTTAAAAAAATATTTCCATACATGTACCGGGTACATACTAGGTGCAAGCACAGGTGTGGTAATGCAAAATACGTACTGCGTACGCAAAAAAAAAGTAACGTGTAGTTGTTCAATTGTTGGGTATGACATCGGTGCGTTTGGGTACATTCTGAGTACGCGTAAGATATTAATACAAATTTATACAATTGTTGGATAAGATATTTATACAAATTTTGTTTATACATAAAAGGAATACATATGATGTACTTAGAATTAATGGTGCAAGGTTTATCAAAAATGGCATAACATTTTTTAATATTATCTTTCTAAATGTCAAACTAGCTTGGAACTCAACAAGCATCCCACAAACTAAGATGTATAAATATCCTTGCTCACTAATTGTTAACATATTACTATCTTAGCATGCTACAATGAAAGAAATCTCACACACATTTCAGCATTCTTTCCGAACATAATATTGAAGTTAGAAAGAGATTCACGGTCGACTTCCAAAAATTTGTTTCCGAGTCACCAAAGAAGTCTCTGAAATGTGATTAGCACATTCACAAAACCAATTAAGAGCCCTTAGATCGGATAAAAGAAATACACTACTTATAAATCCTCTCCCGATAGAAAGATAAACTAGATAAAATGACTGAGGTAGGTGTTAGGCTATGAAGCATGAGTACATCATAAATGTTTTTGTACATGTATTGAGTGCAGGTGCGGGTACAGTACGAAAAATACATATTGGGTACGCCAGAACCAGGTACTTTTTCAATTGTTAGGTATGACATCGGTATGTTTGAGGTACGACGTCAGTACGTTTAGGGTACGACGTCAGTACGTTTAGGGTACGACGTCAGTACGTTTTGAGCACATTTTGAGTGGGTGAATATGTATTTTAAGATCAAGGATATTTATACAAATTCAAGAAAGGAAGACATATGATTGCGTGCACTTCTTAGAATTGATAGTGCAAGGTTTATCAAAAATGGCAAAACATTTTTTAATATTATCTTTCTAACTGTCAAATTAGCTTGAAACTCAACAAGCATCCCACAAACTAAGATGTATAAATTTCTTTCTTCCCAAATTGTTAGCACATTTACCAATATCTTAAACATGCTAGAAAGAGAGAGATCTTATACACATTTCGGCATTTAATCCGAACGTAAGATTGAAGTCATAAAGAGAATCTCAGTTATACATCCTTCTTCCCAAATTGTTAACACATTTACCAATATCTTAACATGCTAGAAAGAGAGAGATCTTATACACATTTCGGCATTTATTCCGAACGTAAGATTGAAGTCATAAAGAGAATCTAAGCCAACTTCTAAAAAATTGCTTCCAAGACACAACAGAAGTCGTTTAAATGTGATAAGCACATTCACAAAACCAATTAAGTGCCCAAAGATCGAATGAAAGAAATGCACTACTTATAAATCCTCTCCCAAAATAAAGATAAAACAGGGTAGAATGACTCAAGTACTTCAAAAACATCGTACATGTACAGTGTACGAAGAAAGAGTTCTTCACAAAAATTTCATATATGCACAGGGTACAGACCGGGTGCAAGTGGGGGGGAGGGGGGGGCAGTATCGCAAAATACTGAGTACGCCAAAAAAGTACAGGGTAGGTTTTCAGTTGTCGGGTACGACATCATTGCAATTGGCGTGCAACATCAATACGTTTAGGTACATTTTGAGTGCGTGAATATGTATGTGAGGAACAAGGATATTTATACAAATTCAAAAAAGGAAGATATAGGATTGCGTGCACTTCTTAGAATTAATGGTGCAAGGTTAATCGAAAATGGCATAACATTTTTTAATGTTAATATTCTAACTGGCAAACTAGCTTGAAACTCAAGAAGCATCCCACAAACTAAGCTGTATAAATTTCCTTCTTCCCTAATTGTAAACACATTTACCAATATCTTAGCGTGCTAGAAAGAGAGACATCTTATACAATTTCAGCATTTATTCTGAACATAAGATTGAAGTTATAAAGAGATCCTCGGCCAAACTTCTCAAAAAATACTTCCAAGTCACAATGGAAGTCTCTGAAACATGATAAGTAAATTCCCAAAACCAATTAAGAGCTCTCAAATTGGATGAAAGAAATGCAATACTAATAAATCTTATCCCAACAAAGAGATAAACAGGGCAGAATAACTAAGGTAGGTGTTACGCCATGAAGCATGAGTACTTCAAAAATGTTTCTGTATATGTACCGGGTACATATGCACCTTACAGTGTGTGTGGGGTACCGCAAAATACATATTGGGCGCGCCAAAAATGTATCGGGTAGTTTTTCAATTGTTTGGCATGAGATCAGTACAGTTGGGGTACGCATTGATACGTTTTGGATATGGCATCGATACATTTTGAGTACGTGAATGTGTATGTTAGGAAGAAAGATATTTATACAAATTTTGTTTATGCAAAAAAGGAATACATATGATTGTGTGCACTTCTTAGCATTAATGGTGCAAGGTTTATCAAAAAAAGCATAACATTATTTAATGTTATCTTTCTAACCGTCAAACTAGCTTGGAACTCAACAAGCATCCCACAAACTAAGATGTATAAATATCCTTGTTCCCTAATTGTCAACACATTTACCAATATCTTAGCATGCTAGAAAGAGAGAGATCCTACACACATTTCAGCATTCTTTCCCGACATAAGGCTGAAGTTAGAAAGGGATTCTTGGCCGACTTCTTAGAAATTGTTTCCAAGTCACGACAAAAGTATCTGAAATGTGATAAGCACATCACAAAACCAATTAAGAGCCCTCATCTATATATATATTTACGAAAATGGGGTTTTCGTGAGAGTGAATGTGGGAGCTTCAAAACCTAAATCCTAATTTTCTAGAATTTTAAGTTTTTAAAAAGATTAAAAAATTATCCTATTAGCTATCCTGTATTTGTGATTTTGAAAAAAATATTTTAAAAAAATCTATTAGGTAAAGCATTCCATGATTTATGGGAATAGTTTCTTTTTCTATTAGGTGAAATATCTCATCATTTATTAAACTAAATTTGATTGGCTAATCCAATCCAAAATTAGTGGGGTTAGTTGTCTTTTTAATATGTAATTTGTTAATGGCTAGCATACCCTTGATTTATGAGATTAATTACCTATTTAAAAAGATTTTATAGACTAGCTCATTCCATATTATGTGTGATTATTTGCCTTTTATAAATTAGATTTAAAGATATATAAAAAAATTATAAGATAACTCTTTATTTTTAAAAAATTTAAATTTTCAATCTTAGATTTCATTAAGTATGAACTCTGGAAAAATTTTAAGAGCAAAACTATAAAGTAATCTATTGGCTAGACTTTATGATACTTAAATTGATTTTATACACTAGCTCGTACCATATTACGTGTAATTTTCTTCTTATAAATTAGATTTAAAGATATATAAAAAATTATTAGATAACTCTTTATTTTTTGAAAATTTAAATTTTTAAACATAGATTTTATTAAGTATAACTCTCGAAAAATTTTAAAAGCAAAACTACAAAGTGTATATATATTTTTTACTTGTTAAAAACTAACCTTATACGAATTATAATCTTTTACTAATAAAAAAGTAAATTTACTTTTCTCAAAGATCATGACTTCAAAATCATTGTTATTATTAAGACCACTCAAAATGAGAAAAAGAAAAGAAATGATAAATAAAATGAATAATAAATATAATTAAATAGAAAGAGTAAATGTTAGGTGCTTTGCAAATAATTAGCAATTTAGACTTTCTTTAGTAGCACAAGTTTTTAAAATTTATTTTTGGCACTTTCATATCCTCAAATTAAAAGTTTTCATTTGTTTTTGTTTGAAGAATATCTTATTGATTATCTTTTATTTCTATTTTTTAAAATTATTAATTTGAGAATATTTAAAAAGTTTAATTGACTAGCCCATGCAACTAATTGAAACTAAAATCATTTTAAAAAATGCTATTGACTATCACACTCCATAATCTTTGGAATTTTAAATTATAAAATAATATTTTAGACCATCGTACTACTCTTCTTTATTATAGTAATAACGCGCATCTCTTTCAATCTTTCATCATTTTCCACACATATATTACTGTTTTTTCCTCTTTTTTTAGTTTTCTTATGTAATTTTTACATTTTACTCTCAATAAATACATTTAAGATAATTACACTTACCTCTCCATGAAGTTTAAGTTTATTACAGTGACCTCCCCCGTACTCTCTAAAATTACACTACCCTCCCATGTCAAATTTGTCTAGCAAACGCTGTTAACGGCAAAAGAACTTTTACCATTTTACCTTTCTGTACAAATCATTTCTTGTTCTTCTTCTCCATTTGTAATTTTATTTGCCCTAATCATTTCTCAATGGCACCGAATTCCACCGCCGCCTCCCTTAACGCCACGACCAACTCCACCGCATCACCAACCGTCGCCGCCGAATTCCGCCGCCGGTTTTCGTCTACCAAATTCCACCATACCACGGCCACCGCACCACATCTCCACACCAACTAATGCCTCTACCACGGCACCACCACCACCACAACACCATCACCCCCCATCTTCACTTAGAACACCCCTCACCCGTGCATGAGCGTCGTTTGTGTGCGTCGCGTGTACACTGTGTGCACTGTGTTTGTGTTGAGTGTTTGGAGTTAGAGCTCTCTGTATATAAATATGCATATATATATATATATATATATATTCACCTCCAAATCACGTGACAATACCGCTACCATTTACTGTATCCAGTGTTTACTATCCTTTTGTCACCATAACGCCGCTAATAAACGGCTCCGATCATTGGTATAGTACTTCGGCAAAGCTAAATCGAAGAATTATCGTTTAATAAATTTTATTAAAAATTATTTTTCTAACTAATTTTTAACTTGTCAAAAGCATGATCCGATCAGTTGAGTGTGTACCCCTCGCCGATTAAATCAACCTATTTTTTTTATTTTGATCAATTTCAAGGGTAAATTATTTGATTTCTATACAGAAATTAAAAAAGAAAAAGAAAAAAATGTTCTGGTTCTAGAACTGGGTTTATATATATATATATATTAGTTGCTTTTCTTGTTTTCCCCCAAAAGAATGTCTTTGTTTGTTTGTTAGCTGAGAAAATGTGGGGGAAATAAACAAATTATAAATTCTTGACTCTGTTTTTTTTTTTTTTTGGAGAGATTTCGGTGTGGAAGAATTGGGTTTTCTTACTTCTCTATTTCTGTCCATTTCTTTGGATAAACGGTTTTGATTCCTTCTCGTTGCCAACTTGGTTTAGTTCGTGGCCTGTTTGGTTATTGAGAAAATA
>JAOTRH010000016.1:4071575-4107476 GCA_034768845.1 Heliamphora exappendiculata | reverse complement strand
ATATTCAAATCATAAAAAATTACAAGATCACATTATTGTAGTCTATCAAAAAAATACAAATCAACAATTAAAAAAATCAGATTTCAACAATTAAAAAAAATATCAATCTATAATGGAAGTTCAACAATAAAAAATTTGAAAAAACAGTAGTGCTTCTGAAAAAGCAGAGCTTCGAAAAGAAGTCGATGTCGAAGTCAAAGGTCGAAACCCAGTTTTGCCAAAACCAAAATCCCATTTCAGCTTCTAATTCTTCATTCACCAATTTTGTTTTTTTACAGATCTACCATCTAAACTTTTAAAACAATGAATTTTGAACGATTTTTAGGAAAAAAAAAAGAGTGAAACAACTATAGGATATTCCACTGGACCACCACCAAACTCCAAAAGAAAAAATCTCATACCTTTACAGGGATGAAATGCTCTACAGAAACAAGGTTCGAGCCTATGGACTCCTGATCGCTAGATGTTTCTTGTCATCGTTTGCAGCCGGATGCCGCCGTGATGGCAGTCAGTGCGAAGAAGAGAGAGCTCGTCGCGAAGGCCCTTGAATTGTTGCAAACAGAAACATCTCAGCACGAGCTCGCATGTAGCATCGCCGGTGAATAGAGGAGCAAAGTTGTCGGTGGAGATCGAGGTCGACGGTGGGGAGAAGAGAGAGCGAGATCGTCGCGATCAATATTGATGAGTGGTGTGTTTTCCAAAAGCTGTTGAGCAGTACACATCTTTTAGTGAAAGGGTTGAAACAGTAACTTTGATCTCTTTTGTCTGAAAAAGATATCCAGAATCCAGTGAAAACAACTTTTAGTCGTTTTTAGATTTCTCGCCTTTTTTTAACTCAGCATACTTGGTTTCCCGAGAATTTTTTCTCAGAAAGGCGACCAAACAGTTGGTTTTCAACTTTAAACTGAGATTGCTCCGAAAAATGAGTTCGAAAAATGGAACCAAACTGGACCTTTATATCTTAGAATTCTTCCTTTTCAAAGAAGTGGTTGGTGAAAAACTTTTAATGAGAAAGTAGTTTTTCGAGTGTGCTGTTTGGTACTGGACCGTTCAATCGGTTTTCAGTCCACTTAAGCGATCTATCACCAAATGGGGTAATCGGTTCTACCAGTGAACTGCTCGAGCAATCTTGGGTTTGCTCGACCAGACTCGCCTCGGTTTGGTCAAAGTTTTTTTTTTATTTTTTATTTTTTTATTTTATAAATGTATCTTTTTTATTCAAAATTTCTCTCGGGCTCCCTTGTGTTCAAATTGAAGCCTCGAGAGTCTTTTTTTCAGTAGTTTAACTCTCTTTTCTAAAATTGCTTTGTGAAAATGGTTTTGATTGAAACAAGGAAAGTAAATCGGGTTTTCTTATGAGATTTCTATATATTTTTGATATATTGTTTTTAGGACATCGTTTATACCGCGGTGGGAACCCTTTTATTAATTCGTTGACTGTTGGACTTTATGGGTTAGTTTCCTTTTAATCGTTACGTGATCCCAGTTTTGGGGGCGTGACACCCATAATTTCTCATGGCAAGCTACTACACCCACTTACACATTCCATGACATTGAATTGTCATATCACCTTAATTGCATGCATGGATATTGGACCAACAACTTAGACTACCATGATCACTTATCCACTTCTTTTTTCTATAAAATTCAGCCATTTCCTCCTCCCCCTCACCATAATTTCTTGGCCCTAATGAGAGGAAGAAAGGGAGAGAAAAAGAAGAGGAAGAAGTGAAGAAGAAAAGAAGGGAAGAAGAAAGAGAAGAAGGAATTTGTGTAATAAAGCTAAGTCCACCTACCTAGAGACAAATTCTATACATACGAAAACTCTTGAATCCCTTTTACCCTCAACTCAATCTATTATCTTCCTACCAACCTTCTTGAGAAATTAAAATCAAGAAAACAAATAGAAGTTAGTACACAGATGTTAGAAATCAAAATAGAGATTGTTTTATATTTGTAACTTGAGAATGAATTTGTTGAATATGTAATCCATGTTATTTTCAATTATTATGCTTGCTGGAATTTGTATATCAAGTGTTTAACATGATTCATGCCAAGAAAATGATCAATTTATGCCATGCATGATGTGTAAAGTTAATGTTGATGAACTTAGGTTTGATTTTCAGATTTTTAAATTTATAGATTATTGGACCTTGTAAATGTAAATGGCGATTTCTGGGTGTTTAGACACAACCATCAAGTGTTTGTATTATCTATTTCATTAGGTGAGTTGGTAGTTGTTTCTTTTGGGCTGGAACGCTTTGCATTTTCATCATCTTGTTGCATGGCCCATCTTTTACATCTTTTTAGCCTTTATCTGCTCGGCGCTCGCTAAGCGCTCGAAAGGTGCTCGAATGCTATCTTAGCGCTCGTTTAGCGCTTAATAGGCGCTCAAGCGCTGGTTTTGTGGTGTGCAATCCTGTAGGCTCTGCTAGGTGAGCGCCCTTTAGGCGCTTCAGCACTGGGTCATCGCTCTCTAGGCGCTCAAGCGTTAGACCCCTCAGGCTTACCCCTCGTTTTTCCAGTGGACTCTGCTCGCCATGCGCCCTTTAAACGCTTGAGCGCTGGCTTGACGCTCGTGGTGCGCTCAAGCGTTAAGCCTTTGTTGATGTTTCCTCTGGCACCTCTAGCAGGGCGCGCTCACTAAGCGCCCTTGGTGCACTTGAGCACCTTTGTGCGCTCGCCATGCGCTTGTTGTGAACTTGAGTGCTTCATCCTGCAGTTGAGCAATGCTTGAGCAGTGCTTGAGCACTTTGACCTAGGTCAAACACTATTATGGCGCTCGTTGGGCTCCTACGGCACACCTGAGCACTCATGCGCTCATACGCACTCGCAAGACGCTCGAGGGCCTTTAGCCAGTTTTTTGCCACCTTTTGTCCTAAACCCTAGTAGTATATAAGCTTTTGTTTTTTTTCGTTTTTGGACTACCAAAAGAAATTTTGAGAGTTTTGATTGACAAATTTGACACCTTTGACTTCCATCCATCTTGTCAAACTTTTGTTTACTCTCTTATAGCAATCTAGGTGTATTTCATGTACTCAAAGTGTACTCATAATTTAGATTGTGTTATTCACTTGCATATTATTTTTTTTTACACTTTTAGTCATTCATCATCACTTAAAATTTATTCGGATCAGATCTTAGCCATTGGGTTACTTAGATCGGAAAGTTGAAGGAACTTAGTCTGTGGAATCATGAAGGAGCTCGAGAAACCGTCTTAAGCAAAGAAGTTAGTTCGTCGTTTGGATAACGGGTGTAATTCCTTTATTTTTCTAACTTATAACTTTTTGATTCATAGTGAAAAGTATTTTGTGTGTTGGTGTCATGATTTTTATTCTGACTTCTACCCAAGAGTTTTCACGTTATATCCTGTGTCTTTTTCTCAGGAATGTTAGTTATTTATTTTTCAAAAAAAATAATTATTTTAATTTAAATTGTCCAATGATTAACATATTCACCTCTCCCCCCCTATCTAGGGTTAATCGGGACTCTCTACATAATTTCAAACCTAACTTTGAACAATTTTAATAAATTTTATAAAAATCCCCTAGTGTCAAATTTATATCTAGAGTTAGATTTATGTGTTAACTTTCATATGAAATTTATTTGGAGTGATTTAGGCGGGTGCATTTTTAGATATTATGTTTTTCTCAAAACGTTGCAGCAGTTTTTGTCATGTCCTGTTGCAGAGGCCACAACCCTACCCTAGAGGACTCAAACGAAAATGTTTTCTTCACAAAGTTGTAGCTAACACATGTTTTTAGTTAGCCACCAAATGATATGTCAAATGTAATTTTAAATCGCTAGACAGATTTTGCCTCACTGGAAAGATTCTGTCACACTTTCTTATGAAAATCAAAACTCCCAATTTGATTGCTTATTAAAACTTATGTTCTTCGTAAGAAAATTAGAATACATTAAAATATAGTTCTTGTTAAAAATTCATAACAAAAAGAGCTAATTTGATCCCCCAAACTAATTTTATATTTACTATTTTCAAATCTGGAAATCACCCAATCTGAATTTAAAAATACTATTTTGACCTAATTTTTTAGAAAAGTCAAAACTCTAATTTTTCCTTAAGTACTGGAGGAAGTGTCATTCATGAAAGTTTTAGAGAATATCAAAATCTAACACATTCAAAAATTATAAACTTTAGAGTTCATTGGATGCCCAAAACGTATTTTTCCTTAATTGAGTTAGAATTTGGATATTCAGTTTTTGTTTAGGGCAGTTTCCTTAATTGAGTTAGAATTTGGATATTTCAGTTTTTGTTTAGGGTAGTTTTGTTTAGGGTAGTTTTAACCTCTCTTGCCTGGTGGGGTTTAAATCACCTTAATTTAATGAGAATTCAAAAAAAAGTTCTTCACGAAAATTGGAGGGACCCTTAAATTTAGCTTGTGTCTAAAATTTAGAATTTATTTTAATGATTTAGTCACCAAGAAGTATTTTACATTTTTGAAAAAGCTAAAAGATTAGAATAATAGTGTTTTACTATTTTGACCTTTCTTGTCAGACTTGTTAGCTAAACAACATAAACTAAAAATAGTGTTTTACTTTTTTGCCCATATAATTAATTAGAATTTTATTAGTTAAAAAGTATAAAAACTAAAACTAAATCCCCAACCTTGTGTCGGTGAGGGCGACGGGGGCGACGGTGCAGGGCCAGATGGTGGAGGTTTCCTCTCCTCTTCACCAATCCCAATTCGATGACTTTCCTCCATTGAACTTGAACTGTATGTCCATAAATTACTCCTCGAATTCTAATACTGGATCTTCACGAAAGAGGCATTTTTGTTCTCCGTCGACGTCTGCTTTGCTCACCGAGCATGGCCTTCTTCAGGATATTGTGTCACCCATTATGAGAACAAACAATTGTTCTCTGGCCTTAAACCCAACACTAGTTCTTCAAGATTTGTTCTCGAATCCAAACACTAGATCTTCAAGATTTGTTCTCCGGCCTTAAACCCATTTACTGGTATGTTAATCTCTTTCTCTCACTCCCTCTCTCTTAGAGGTAGGATTTTGCAAATAAAACCCCCTTCTTCTCGGTAGCTTCATCATCGCCGTTGATTATGGGGACTGATTGTGTTTGTGTGTGTCACAGAGAGAGAGAGAGAGAGAGAGAGAGAAGTAAGGATAAGATTGGGAAAGGTGATAAAGGGAAGGGTAATAGGGGAAAAAAATATAAAATATTGACTAATCTCAACAAATTCTGTTTTTTTATTTAACCGATAATTTGAAACACAACAGTGAAGGAGAAGGAATATCAATATCATTTTAGATACCTTGATAGAGTTTATTGTATTTATCAAATATATATCAATATCATTTTAGATACTCTGATAGAGTTTATTGTATTTATCAAATATATCAAGGGTGGTAAATGTAACTTACCCTTCTGTTTTTTATTCTATGCAATAAATGATTTAGTGCCATATGTATTGAACATAAACATTTTGTGGTAATTATTTTTAGAATAAATTACATTTACACTTTCTGTATTTAAGAATAATAACACTGATTATCAAATTTTTTATTAGTATGATAAGTATTAATACCAATAAAATATCGTATATCGATTTAAAATTCTTATAACAAAATATTTTTTGTACTTTAAAACAATATTATCTAACAATAAGTAACTTAGTACAACATAAAATATTTATCTAACCGAATATTTTAATTAATTATAATAAAATAATTTATAATTTTATTATTTATATTGTTATAGCTAATTAAAAAGAAAAAGAAACATAAGAGATAAAAAATAAATCTTTTCAAAAAATTATTATAGGTTCTATCCGTGCCTAATATTTTTTACGAATTAAAATGATAGAAAATCAAATAATTAGTTTATTTATCTTCATTTAAAATTATACCTACAAATTAATAACAATTGATTGGATGCGGTATAGAAGTGTTCAAAAAATCGTTAGAAATATTAAATTGGTTTGGATCAATCCAAATCGTATAGTTTGATTATGTTTTTTTGGTGAACGATTTGATTCCGACTTTAAATAATTAAGAATTGTTTTTTATGATTTGGTTTACGGATTAAGTTTCAAAAAATCGTATGGAACTGAACTGATCCGTTGCCTATTAATACTATTTATATTATGTATTATATATAAAAAAACTTAAAAATATTATTTATTTTATTTTACAACTTTTTTTTATTATTTAATTTTTATTTTTCTCATAACATCGTAATATTATATAATTCATAAACTATTAGTAATAAATGAATATGTAATATAATATAATTTATAGAAATATGAATTTCTTTTTGTGAGAATATAAAAAAAATAAGTGACAAAATAAAATGTAAAGTGTAATAATATAAATAAAAAAAATAAAAATTTAATTATAAATAAGAATCTCTGAATTTGAAATTGATGATATCGACTCAATAAGTGAAAATTAAAAGTTATGTAATATTTAGTTTTTAAATTTTTTTAATTTAATTATAAAATTTTATTTAAAAATTTTTAATTAAAAAATGAAAATTACTAAATACAAAATAAGTAACATAAAATTTAATTTATTAATTTATTTTTATTTCTAAGTTTTTTATTTTGATAAAAAAATTAATTTTATGTTACTAATTAATTTTCTAATTAATTTTTTATCAAAATAAAAAATTTAGAAACAAAATAAATTAATAAATTAATAAATTAAATTTTATGTTACTTATTTTGGTATTTAAAATTTTGTTATTTTTTAATTAGAAATTTTTTAAACAAAATTTTGCAATTAAATAAAAAAAAACAAAAAAACCTAAAAATACTGTTAAAACAGTAATATTTCTAACAAAAATTAACTTTTGGGTTAAAGTGCTACAAAAATAAAAATATAAAGGAGTGCAGTGATATTTTAAAAAATAGAAAAAATATCAGTGTTATTACCCTTAAATACAGAAAATATAAATATAATTTATCTAAAATAAAATTATTTTAAATAGTTTTAAAATTTTAAGAATTTAAATTGAACCATGAGTACCTTAGATAAGACAAAAAAAGGTTAACTTAATAATTTTTTGGGTTTTTTGTAATTTTTTTTCTTTTTCTGTCAAATTTTTTAAACTCTAATTTAAATGGTTATACTTTTTAAAATCATCTTCTTAAGAGAAATTAAAAGAGTAAGAAAGTTAAATCAAATAATAGTTTTTTTTTTAAAAAGAAAACTAAAAAGATCTATAAGAAGTCAATTAAATTTTTTAGCCCAAACATAGGTTTAGGCATCACTTGAAAACTGATTTTAAGTTAAATTTTTTGATCTTTTTGTTAAAGTTCAAAAGCCTAAAGGCCTCTTTTAACAGCCCAAAGGCTATTAACTTTTTTTTTTCTTTTTACATAATTTTTTAAAAATATTTTTTAAAAATATCATAATTTTTATAATATAAATTTGTTTTTTTATAAAAATTTTAATTTTTAAATTTACTCGTCAAAATCTATCAATAAAATCATTGAATATAAAATTATTTAAAAATAAATTTTAAAAAATTATAACAATTTTAAATTAATTTTTTTACTTTTTGATTTAAAACTACTTTAAACTAAGTTTCTTTTTTGACTTATTATCTTTTAATTTAAATTTACATTTACAGTTTATCAAACTATTTTTTTATTTATTTGATTTAAAATAATTTTAAATAAAAAATTAATTCAAAGCCAAGTTAATAATCGTGACCATGGTATATGCAATTTGGGGTTGGGTGGGTTTATAGAATTACGGCATGAATGCAAAATTTTAAAATAATTTTTAAAAGGGTAAATTATACTAATTTTTTTTTAGATTTACAAAAATATTAATTACATTTCATGTAGTTTTTAAAATGTCACTAACCTCCCTTCTAATTTAATTTTTATATCAAATTAATCTAACTGTTATATTTTCGTTACTATTTAACGAAAAAACTGTTTTTCAATATATATTTTTTATTAGAAAAAATATATTATTTTTTTATATAATAATAAAAACAGTTTTTGATATAAAAAAAACAGTTTTAATATATTATTTTTTAATAAAAATATACATTAAAAATAGTTTTTCCATTAAATAGTAACGAAAATTTGAGAGTTATACTAATTTTATGCAAAAATTAAATCAGATGGGAGGTTAGTGATATTTTAAAAATCACATGGAAGATGATTGATATTTTCTTAAATCTCTCAATGTAATTTACCAATTTTAAAATTTTAAACAAATATGTTTATATTATTTTTGTTTATAATTTTTAATTTTAAATTAATAAACATAAATTCAACTTTTTTAAGCTATGAATTTATAATCCTAATAAATATTTTAAATTTTTACTTAAAATTATAAATCATAATTTTTTTTCTAACTATAATTTACAACTTCAAAATTTCAACAACAAAAAAATAACCATCGTGTCTCGACGTGCAGTGTGAGAGCATGGCGGCGGTGGAGAAGAAGCTGAACGAGATCGGAATTGAGAACGTGAGGCAGCGAGTAGAGGAAGGAGGGATCTACGTGGACCAACTGTTCTTCCACGATCCCGACGGCTTCATGATCGAGATTTGCAACTGCGATAACCTGCCGGTCATCCCTCTCGCCGGAGAAATGGTCCGGTCGTGCTCCCGGATCAATCTCCAGACGATCCAGCACCAGCAACAGATACAAATCGTCCGGCCATAGCCACCGGAAATTAGGATCGCCTGGAACGACAGCCTTTTCTGCTCTGATTTTTTTCCCCCCTCTCGTTTGCTTTGGACCTTTCTTGCTTTGGCTGATGTAATAAACAACTTGGTAGATAAATCCAATGAGAATGATCATTTTGGATTTCCCTTTTCGAAATTGTCCCGTTTTCTTTCTTTCTTTCCCTTTTTTTTAAGGAAGGAATTTTCGTACGACAGTCACATTGGTCAATCAACTAATTATAATTGTAAAAAAATTATAAAGAATTAGGATTATGCAGAGCCTGTTTAGAATAATTGTTTTTTTTATTTATTTTATTTAACTTATTTTTTGTAATAAATTTTTTTTTATTGTTTGGTTAAACTAATTATAGTTTTTTTAATTCATTTTATCAAAACAGACTGAAAAAGTAAAATTATTTTATCAAAATATGAAAAAATCTTGAAATAAATAAAAATTTACAAAAATAAATCAATAAGTTAAATTTTATATTGCTTATTTTTGTTTTTAGTAAACTTTTTTCATCTTCTAATTAAGTTTTTTTTTACTTTTTTGGTACCTCTCATTAAAATGAATCGAAAAAATAAAAAAATTAATCAAATATTAAACAAAATTAAAAAAAAGACAAAAATAAACAAAAATTCCCAAATTTAGCCCAAACAATATCTGTGTGACCTGGTTGCCAGGTTATCTCCAAGTCTTGAGGTCCAACGAAACGATTAGGATTATGTAATATGAAACGATTGTGCTAGTTCTGGGATGCAACCAATTACAGTAGTACTCAAGCACAGAGATAGCTCGGGATCGTAACTGCTGAGCTCAAAAACATCGAGAATCATCGAGCCGAGTTCTGCAGATCATACGCTTGAGCTTGGCAAATGTGCCGATAAATTAGAGTTTATTGACTGACCTAATTTACAAAAGCAAAAGAAAAGTATACGGACATTGGCCCGTATGGATAAATTTATTTATTTGCTTATAAATAAATTTAATTAAGTTAATTTTTTTGTTTTTAATTAATTATTTTTATCTAGTTAAATTTTTATACTTTTTAGACGGATCTCGTTAAGATGAGTCGAAAAAATAAAAAATTTTGATCAAAATATTAAAAAAATTAAAAAATACAAAAATAAGTAAAAAATAAATAAATAAGCCAAATAAACAAATTTATAAGTAAAATAAAAAAATAAACCAATAAGCAAGTTCATCAAACGTGGCCATTATTGACAAAATACTCCACACAATCATTATTATGATTATAGTTTGAGTTAATTAGCGGAGAGTCCTATTTTTATTAATTATATTCAGTTAAGTTTTAATTACAAGTTGACTATTTTATAAGGTTCTTTTTTAAATTTTTTTAATAAATTCAGACTGTTATACTCTTGTTTGAAATTTTACTAACAAATAATAAAAACATAAGAACATTAAAATATATAAACATTCACATATTTAAATACTGAAAATATTACTACGACATATTTTCAGAATATTACCATTTTCTAAATATTAACATATTTATAATTTAAAAAATGAGGACATTTTTATTATTATGGTTCTTATTTTCAAAAAAAATAATATTAAGATCATATTATACATTTTACATGAAATCTACATTACTAAAACAAGTAATTTTTTAAATTCTTGCATCATTAATTATAAAAAAACCCATGTATAATAACATAATAGAACAGTTATCATTTTTTTCAAAATAATGACAATACTATAATAAAACATTTCATTTAAAAAAAGTTTAAACATTACTATAATAAAATAAATCATTTCATTTTGAAAGATCATGACAATGATAAAAATTAAAATATTACTATTACTAATTTTTATCATTGTTAGGATAAAAATTGGAACATTACCATTACCATTGCTAATTTTTACCATTGCTAATAAAATTGAAACTCATCAAAGAAGAGTTCAATAGAGATTAGAAGAAAATATAAGCTTATTTTCATAGGATCTTCTTGAAGCTGAAATAAGCTTGCGAATGTGCCCGTAAACATTCAGTTTATTCAAGCGAAATTTTGAAGATTGTAAAAGTTTGGAATAAGCTCGTGAAATATTCTTAATAGTAAAAATACTCAAGGGAGATCTTGAGGAGGAGACGTATGTTAGGATAAAACTGAACTAATATAAATCTCTGGTGTCTGGTTCTGTCTCTCTATCCCTCATCTTTTAATACTTGCATTGATTTTATATTTTCTTATCTTGCCTTATTACAATATTAAAAGATTTTTGAAAAAAAAATTTTAAATTGCTATTTATTTTTTAAAGACCCAATTCACCCCCTCTTGGGTTACCTAGATCTAACACGTTTTTTTTTTCTTCTCACAAAATGAAAACACAGAAAAGGCCCGCTTCGCGATTCGAAGTTATCGTCATCGTCGTCGTCGTTCGAAGTTGTCGTCGCCGCGAACTTTCTTCGCCGTCGAAGTCGCCGTAGTCGTCTTGAGCTTTCTTTGCCGTCAAAGGCGTCGTCGTCGTCGTGACCTTTCTTTGCCATTTGAAGTCGTCGTCGTCGTGAGCTTTCTTCACTGTCGAAGTCGCTGTCACCGTCGTCGTCATTGTCGCAAGCTTTTTTCTCCATCGAAGGCGTTGTCGTCACGAGCTTTCTTCACCGTCGAAGTCGCTGTCGCCGTCACAAGCTTTCTTTGCCAACGAAGGCGTTGTCGTCGTCGCCCTTCGCAAATCGTCGTTGATACTCGCCGCCGTTTGGTTGCAAGGTATTTTTCTGACACAGATCGCTGTTGTCAAACTCAAAATCAAATACAGATCGTCGTTGTCGTCGGCATCGGCGTCGCAAATAGGTTTTCTGCTACTTGCCGCCGCCGGCGCGTGCTTTGGTTCCCCTTCTGCTACTCATTAGCGTTAGGATTATGGTTAGAGTTAGAATTTCTAAAAGTAGTATACCAAATACAATTTTTCTTTTCAAAAAATTAAAAAATAATTTTCAAATTTATTTTTCAAAAATAATTTTTAAATTACAATTTTAGAAAATACAACCAAGCGAACTCTAATTTGTCCATCCTTTTTCTCATAATTTATTCTAACTTGATCGTAGAGTGTTCATCGATTTGACCACCAACCAAATCATTCTAATCCTTTTGTATGCGTGCACAAAAAGAATGACATTACTCACATTGTCAACTGTCAGCGTGAATAGAATAATAAATTTTAATCTTAATCCTCAACGTAATATAAAATAAATAAACTAATAAATTATTATTCCAAATAATTCTCACCATCTTCTGAAGTATCTTGGGCTGGCTTGCAATTTGTGATTCTCCTCCTACAAGCTTTAAACTTTGGGGAGTGGTGGTTAATTCGAGCAATTTAACGATATTCACTAATTGCTTGGCGACGGTGTTTTAGATGAGTGGAATATGAAGGAAGAATAGAAATGTAATTTAGAGAAAATAAATATTCAATAATTTAATATTATAAATTATTATATTAGAATATTAGTAAACTTTTTTAGCAAGGGAAGCCACTGCCCTTTTCCCTCCTCCCCATAATTAAGGCTAGAATATCATCCCCTTGTTTGGCAATTTTTAAAAGTTGTCTTTTATTTTTATATTATAAAAAGTTCAAATTTTAAATTATAGTATTTGACATTATTAAAAATTCTATTGACTTTTTTTATTTATTTATAACAAAAAAACCTGTAAGCTTTTCAGCTACATTATTGTTAAGTGAAATAACTATAATGTTTTTAATTTAAAAATTCAATTTTACAATTAAAAATTTCAAGAATTTGTGTCAATATTTAAAATAGTATAATTTTAAGTTATAGTATTTAAAACATTGGCATATATTTTTTATTTTTTGAATAAATTTGATATTTTTAATTAAGTGTATTATAGTTATTTAATTTTAAAAAATTAAAATATTTAAAATATGTATAAATTTTTTTAAAAATAAATAAAAGTTAATGAATTTTAAAATTTTCCAAATACAACCATTTAAAAGAACCAAAGGTGCCAAATGGAGGCCAAACATTTTAACATCCCAAAACCTTCGAATCGGCAGCCGGAAAGAGCCACACCTGTGACTGAACAGCAGTCGAAGATAGTAACCGATGGAAAGCATCCAACGATTCACCCACCGTCTCCTTCCGATACCGGCCGCCGGAAAATTCATAAAAACCGTCACAGACACTCCATTTCCGACGAACCCGGCTGTCCGCTTCCACCGAACCCGAAACCCCCTTTTCAAACCCGAATGTGCTTACCCGAAACGAGGCTTCGATGTTGGCTTGATAGTGAGAAGAAGTCACAGCTCTTCTTCAGCAACTCGGGCCGGTTGGTTCCTGGGCTTGGCAGAAAAGAAGCAGATTCTGCCCGAGATTGTGAAAGCCGGCGACCCTGTTCTTCACGAACCGGCCCGAGAGGTCCCACCAGAAGAAGCCAGGTCGGATAGGATCCGGAAGATTATAGAGGATATGGTGGCGGTCATGAGAAAAGCACCTGGTGTTGGTCTTGCTGCTCCCCAGATTGGTATCCCCTTGAAGGTCAATTTGAGCTCTTTCAATAACCCATCAAAGAAAATTTTATGTCAAATGCAATCTATCTATGTAGACACACATATGAATGTGCATTTCTTTTCTTTTTGGCATGCCAAATTTTTGTGTGTGTTGTTATGTGCAATATCTTATCTCGGTAGTAGAATATAAAAATTAAGTATGGTATATAAAAAATCTTCTAGGCTACTCCTATTAATTTGAGCTTAAGCATCTTTGGTCGCGTTATTTGGCTTTTTATTCCAGTTATTAGGTGAATCATATATTTAGGTCGTTATAAATGGTATTAGAACTAACTCTTATCTTATCAAGGTTTCCTTGGTAGTGTTGATAGATGAATAGGGACCTGTGGTTGTATGCTTGTGAATACTAATGAGCTGATCTGTATCTACTAATGTGTTGTTATCCACATTCTAATTAGGAGAAGAATTTGAACCACGCAACGAGTGCGTTTGTGTATTTGACTAGAAAATATTGTGATACCTCATCTTGCATCGGAGGGAAATAGAAAGTAAGTCTTGCATATAAAGAAACTTATGGGTTACTACTAATAACTTGAGCTTAAGCATTTTGAGTCGCACGGTTAGACTCTTTATTTAAGTGATTAGGACAGTAGTTTAATTGGGTCATTACATTATAACTACATCGAGAGAAAAGAACACACAAGCAATCATACTTGAACACGGGATTTATGTGGTTTGACTTATAGCCTACATCTATCGGTGAAGACCGCCAAGGCATGCACTATGTAACAGGAGAATACCATGAGCCGACTATATTCGTAATTCTCACATTAAACCCTAGATCTCCAAATACCCAATATAAATAGGTTGCACGGGTCGTGAACGAGTGATGAGAAACTAGGTTAAGTACAAGACACCAACTCACAACATGTGCTTTAATGTGGATAAATCTATATATGAATATATGCATACCATATTGATACATTGGAGTTAAAGAATTAAAGTTAGAAGTGCTATTTTTCCGCTAGAATGCACAAATTCTATTTTGCCAATATGGGATGCCCTTGATGTTTTGATGAACAGTTTGACACTTTCAAATTCCGTCTAATACAGATAATTGTGTTGGAAGATACAAAAGAATATATCAGCTATGCACCAAAGGAAGAGACTAAAGCACAAGATCGACATCCTTTTGATCTTCTAGTATGTGGATATGTGAACTCATAAAATTGTGCATGTTGATTTGTATTGCTAAAGTTTTCACAAATATTGACTCTTTGACACAGGTTATTGTGAACCCAAAGCTCAAAAGAAAGAGCAACAAAACTGCGCTATTTTTTGAAGGGTGCTTAAGGTGAAACTCAAGCTACTATTCTTATGTTGGAATTCCTTTCTTATCAGAAATGTGCTAGCTCTTTGTTGCTCCTTTAATTTGTCCATGACTGTGCTCCTTTGTCTTCACTTGAGAGTGAAATCTGGATCTTGTGTTGACAACCTTCAATGTAATAATAATTTTGGTCAGTAATACTTGTATAACGTATATAAATCGGATAGGTAGGTTTCTTTCTTGAATCTTAGAATTTCTTTGTTGTGCGGTAAGTTGAAGTTTAAAAAATTTAACATTGACTGTCTCAGTAATTATTGATTTGTACAAAATGATCAATGAGCATGTATTTGAGTTTCATTTACTGGTGCATACTTTAAATTAGATATAACTTATAATGAGATCATGTTAGTAGTTACAAAATGTGAACAGTTTATATCCTGGTTTTGATTTTATAGATGTATTTTTTCAGCTCAGGTAGAAAACATCGTGTGATAGCTGTTTGGATTAATGTTCCTAAAGAATTGCCACAGAAGTTATCATGATAGCTCTTCGGATTGTTGTGCTGCATTTAGACTCTCAACTTCCTATTTGAGAGTGCTTCAACCCCAGCAAATGTCTGAGAACTGAAATATGGCTAACAATGTTAAGGAGATGCGTAACAGAACAATCAACGC
The DNA here is from genome assembly GCA_034768845.1 of Heliamphora exappendiculata. Taxonomy (NCBI): domain Eukaryota; kingdom Viridiplantae; phylum Streptophyta; class Magnoliopsida; order Ericales; family Sarraceniaceae; genus Heliamphora; species Heliamphora exappendiculata. The sequence continues at coordinate 4,092,317 of JAOTRH010000016.1, read as the reverse complement.
TATTGTACAAACAAGTTGAATCTGTCATTCAATTTTGATTGCATAGTGCATGGATGGGCATGGCTTCAGATTTGCAACAATTATATCAAAGTATCGAAGAATCAGTTTGGATTTATACTTGAAGATCAACTATGGAAACTTTATACTAACTAAGGAGAGAAGAAAAGGGATCTTCCTACGATGTATATAGATTTATAATAAGCCTATAATAGAGTAATATGGTGAGTGTTAGAAAAATAGATTGACAAAAATGTATATTGATGCAATAAATGATATGCATAATGGGACTGTAATTACAATTAGATTACTTGAGGGAGAAATTTGTGGCTATCCAATCACCATATGACTTCACCAAGAGTACACCTTGAGTCCTTACCTATTTGCCTTAATTATGGATAAATTGACCCAACACATTAAGAATTTTGTCTTATGACATTTATTATTTGCAGGTGATATTGTTTTAGTGGACAAATTAGGAGGGTACGTAATACTGGATTAGAAATTCGGAGAGAAGTAATAGAGTCAAAAAGATCTAAAATAAGCAAGACCAAAACTAAACATATGAAATGTAACTTTAGTAACATTAGAAACAGAAATAGCAAAAAAGTTACGATTGAAAACCAAGAGATAACAATAGTGAACAATTTCATTATCTATGCTCATTTATTGATAAGGATGGAGGTTTCAAAATCAAAGTAGGTTGATTTACGTAGAAGGGTGTTTTTTGCATGTTTTATGACCAATAAATACCAGCAAAATTGAAAAAAGACATTATAAAACATTTATAAAACCCACAGTTTTATAAGCAATTATAAAGCCAAAATTGAAAAAAAGAAATTATAAAACATCTATAAGGCCAACAGTTTTATAAGATATAATGTTGGACAGCTAAAAAAAGCATAGTAATGAAATGAGCATAAGATGCTTAGATAGATGTTTGGCAAGATTGAAAAAGGTGGTATTACTATTTGAAATAAAACAAATGGTGAACGAGTATGAGTTGTGGCAATTGAGGATAAGTTGAGAATAGGGTAAGATAGTTTAGTCATCTCTAAGGAAAGTTCCGTTATTCTGCATGTTCTTTCTACTCTCACACCATCCTCTTCTCTTTTTGGCTCCTATCAGGAAGGGGGAAGGGTGCATCGGTTAATGGGCTGGACTGTGGAAACTTTTTACCTAACCTAAGGCCAAGTTTGGATGGCATGAATCGAAGATCAAGAATGGGTTCTAATTCCTAATAATGTGATACTTGCGTAATCTTATTTCGGTGTTTGGATAATTTAGGAATCTTTTTCATAAGCACAAATCTAGCCTCCCCTCGAAGGGTTGTGAGGTTGCACTTCAAAGTTTTCTCTCTTTTAGTTATTAGGCATGGGTATCAACGTCTAAGTCCACAGTAAACATATGAAGAGCTCAAACAAGAGATCCAAGTACAAAAAGATAAAATCTCATTCAAGTGTTTGTTTTGACCATTTTGAGCATAGAAATAGAATGAATTTTTGCTTAATCTTCCAAAAATAACCTTTTCTATATACGTATGCTATAGTTTTCAGTTTAAATCATATGGAAATAAAAGCATCTTATTGCTTTCATTGATTTTAACTCTATATGGAAGTCAATTCCAAATGATAAGTAATCATAGACAAATTGGTATAGTTTCTGATATGCACCAATTTGCGAAACATTAAATAAAAATGTAACACATATCTCTTTAAAATTATAAAATAATCATCTCAAAATTAACGTACTTGGAGACCAAATTTAGAAAATATTCAACCAAGCTTTGTCTCTCAATCTTATTACTCTAGGGTTTGTATACTTTTTTGATTAATATATATATAGCCTTCTTTTATTCAATTATACAAGGTTTAGAACTCTTTTTGTTTATATCTTATGGATAATTTAAAGTTTTTGTCTAACGTGTACTAGACGTGGATATAATAGGGAAATAATTTTATCTTTTTTTTTTTGTCATTCTAAGATTAGGTAGCAATCTCAAATTACTAGAGGGGAGAAGAGGGATCAGATTCTCCCTTAGTTTAGAAAACTAATTCCACCTGAAATTTAAAATTAGGTATCGCGTTCCTATTCAAAACACAATCGAAATGATGGAATTTTAGGAACCTGGAATCACATTCTCATTCCTCCTCAAGATTCCAATCATCCAAACTAGGCCTAAAGGCTTAAGCTATTAAGTGGAGAGATTCCAATATTCTATTACGTGATCACCCATTCTACACTCAAGCAATGTGAGATTGCATATTCTAACATTCTCCCTCCCATGCTGCAGCTTTTGAGGTCTATAACGTGTAGCATTTTTCTATCATTGTGCAACCTTTTTCTTGAGCCTATCATTGTGAGTTGTGGACTTCGTTTTTTAAAGTGGGTGGAATGGATTCCGCTCTGATGACATGTAGAAATTTTGTATCCAATATACAAACTTAAGCTTTTAGGTGAAGAGGTCTAACACTGTATTAAGTGATTACCACATTTTACACCCTAGCAATGTGGGGATTGTATATTCCAACATGGATTATAAAATGAATATAGCTGGACATGGAATGGTAAAACTTCAAAAAAAAAAAAAGATGAAAAATCCACATCACGATGTTCACAAATGTGCCAAGTAACTAAATTGTTTGTGATGATTTATTTTGCAGTGTTGATGGATACAGAGCAGTGGTGGAACGATCCCTTGAAGTTGAGGTAACAGGTTTGGATTGCGTTGGGCAGCCAATCAAGGTTGATGCTACAGGCTGGCAGGCCCGAATTTTGCAGCATGAATGTGATCACCTAAATGGAACTCTTTATGTTGACAAGATGGTCCCAAGAACATTTAGGACAGTGGAGAATCTGGACTTGCCTCTTCCAATTGGGTGCCCCAAGCTGGGTGTTTGATAGCACATGAGCTTAGAACAGGACATCCCAGCAAACCATCGACGAATTCAAAGTGCTTCTTTGTGGGATTTTATCGAGTAGAGTGAGGTAAGGGCGTAAGGCTTTTGGTGCAGTTGGATAACAGGATTTCATTTCCCCCCCCAAATTGCGGAGGAAAATTGGCATTCGTTTAAAGATACTCAAATTTTGCGGCTGACTGAAGATATTCAGCATCGCTGACGCAATTAGCAGTTGGGCTGAAGTTCTCGATCCTGTCATGTGCAAATTTGCATTGGTGTCGTAAATGGCTGTTTTTGTTTTCCTCTAAAGAGGAGCTAGAGCCTAGAAAGGTACTATTATTTGCTGATACTGGCCCATACTTTTCACTTTCTCAGTAGAAGATGTTAAAACCAGGAAATTGTTTTGGTAGTGTTGGATGGTCGAGTTGGTTCAAAAGGTATTTGGTTCAAAAGGTTTTTGTTTTGGTAGTGTTGGATGGTTGAGCTTGGTTTAAAAGGTTTTTGTTTTGGTTCTATTGTTCATTGCATAACTGCAATAAAAATAAAGGATTATGCTATGATTTCTCACAGCTATAAGTGAAAAAATATAGACCAACAATTTGTTCATCTTGATGATCCAAATCATTAAATTGTAAAGACCGATGATAAGATCATCTATACAAAAAATTAAATTGATCGAGAATTAACAATCATGTAATCCAACCACACTTTTTAAAAATTAATCTACTTTCAATATTATACTTATCGTTCATATTTTAGAAGATTAATGTAATTTGACCATGTGGTTAGCGATGCCATATTATAATTTTACTGTTTACATGAATAACCTTCTTGACTTCTAATAAAAAACAAAAAATAAAAAAACAAAAAAAAATCCTTCTCAACTAGCTATATAATATGAAACAATTCAGAATTTCAGATCACCAAAGTGAGTTTGGTGCGCGTCTAAAACTGGCCCAGCAATATAGTCACGTCCCTAAAGAGAGCTAGAGAGAGTCGGTCCTTAACGAAGATTTGAACAAAGTCAAGTCTCAAGTCTAACTACTATTATGTTAAATTTCAAACAGTACGCTTGAACAGTGTTCCAGAACATAACAAAGATGGAATGCCTCAAGGAGAAAGGAACACCAAAGATTAAATGTGGGAACTCCTAGAAAACACAAGAACTGAAATGTCAAAAGGTAATGCTGAAAAGCACGATTGTTCTTGAGGATATAAACCATGATCTGGAAAAGCACAATTGTTTTTTAGAAAAGCACAATTGTTTTTTAGAAAAGCACAATTGTTTTTCAGAAAATAAACCATGGTCTGGACAACCCACGCAAATCCACTATACGAATCAAAGTATGATAGATCTCAAGACGCTAGAAATTACAATCCTTAAAACCAATTTAACTAATTTTGAGATACTTTTCAAAAAAATCCCCAGGCTTTAATCTTCACTCCATATGGTTTTGACCCAGTTGGTCTCTTCTGATTCAAATAGTCACTACGAATCTGCTGGCCTCGATCTCCATTGATTGACATCTCCATTCACAATGGCCACGGGTTGTCAAGACAACATAATGCAGTGTGTGGGAGTTATTGTAATAATCAACTAAACCGAACATGTGTAATTCGTAAAAACATTTTTTGATGTTGGGATTCAATAATCAAAACATGAGAATCCTCAAGCAATAAATAGGAAATTAAGGTAGACTCCCAAAAGGCTGCTTAATTTCCTGTTCAACTCTAATTGTCTGCTTAAGAAACTTGAATACAATTTATTTTTTTTATAGAAAAAGAAGCAACTGCCAAAAAAAACTGCAACTCCAATCAAGCTCACTGCAATCGCTTTGCAAACACTGCATTATGGGTCATCCAATAGCCTCAAGCACTCAACAAGTAGTCTTCTCTCGTATCCAAGGAGCGTTCGAGTGCATTGCAAGCTCGTCAAGCCCTTGCTTCGGGATGTGCATACCTCACCAAAAATGTAGAGAAAGCCCTCCTATGGTTCGATGCAGTCCAAAACAAGATTCATTCACTTAAAACAAGTGCAAATGGCAAAACACAAGTGTCCTGTGGCAATTTATTTAATCTCCACAGAAAACACTCTCAGCACCAATCTACATTAACAAGCCCCATCTGTCACATGGAAATTACCATCACTTTCATCTAACCTAAATCCTATATCAAATTACGCAAATATATGTTAACAAATAAGGAGAATTAACATACAATTAAATTGATGTGTTGATATTTTTTTTTTATCAAAATTGATTTACATAGGAGACTGAAGTAATTATATACAACAACAACCATGGTATGATGAACTCAATAATTACCGTCGCTGTCATCAACTGCACCTTTTCTATGAAATGCCCGCAAAAAAGGTTTTGGGTACCCCCAAACCCATTAGGGCTTGCCACAGAAAGTCAAGAAAATCCTGCAAATAGCTGCAGCAGGCATCTTTCTACCCAATGTCACTCTCACCGTATGAGAAGCAAGGAGGGGGATATATCAGACCCAAACAGGAGCCTTGAGCTTGCCAACAAAAGGATTTGGTAGATCCACCAGAGAATGAGACAAGCTGAATATCTTCTAAATATAACCTTTCACATGGGAAGGCATCACTACAAGCATATTTTATAGCTTCCTCCGTAGCTGATGTTCCTTTGATGGCCTTGAAAGAGATATCCCCAACTTTAACAGCCAAAGTCTGCATTTGTCGCGGGATAAATGGAGTATAATATTTCCTTCAAGACTAAGAATATTCAACATTTTGCATACAGACTTCACTCAAAAAGCTCATTTATATATATATATATATATATATATATATATATGCATGGAACTTTTAAACAAGACAAGTTTGTTTCCAAGGAAAATTGAGACTACAGAGCGTGTGCTGATGCTGCTGAGCAAGGAAATCTGTAAATATACTTGATATTTATGATATTTGAAGCCAGAATTTATTACTAGATCAATGAGGTGCTTAGTCTTCAATTCTATTATAAATAACTTCTGGCACGCAGACATGGTAAGTCATTTCCCTAACAAGGAAGACTAGGATCTAGCAAAAAGCACCAACTTTCTTGTGCTCATAACAGAGAAGGGCGGTCTGAATTTTGCAATAGAAAGTAAGCAACTGATTTTTAATTCATTCCTTTTTTCTGTAGTAATAGATTTAACTTCACTTAATGCTAAAATTAAAACTTAGGTGTGGATCATATACCTCGTTTTGACATGGAACTGGCGAATCGCAATAATATTGATCTATTATAATGGGATTTGAGACATTTTCCATCCATATATTCTGAAAAGAAATCTTGGTGGCAAAACCTCTGCCTCCCTGGTGAAGAAATATAATGGAATGACAAGGGGACAGGTGTTACTCAACAATAAATTCACTATTCATAATAATATTTTAAAGAAAAAGTGCATGGTGAAAAAGATTACCTGCCATGTTTTGATCCTCACCCCATTTTCAGTGTTGGACAGAAATGCTCCATCAACACTTACATCATGTACCTGCACCAATGAGTCTGATTTTCCCAAGCTACCAATGCTAGCAGTAGAAAGCCATCATTATTCAAGGTGCTCCCAATCTACCTCACTGCAAATAACCGAAAGCTATAATGGTATTTACCTTATACCATGGCCGGGTCCACAAGAAAGATATCTGATTCTGATATTTGAAGAATTGCCTACTATAGAGACGCAGTCATCTCCTGAAGCAATTTATACAAATATAGAGGAAATTTTTAGACTTAAACCATTCCAATTTTATAGAATTGCAAACAGAATAATTATAATATTTTTATCCTTCTCAACAACTAGATAGAAGATTAAATTTTCTCCTTGGCCATTTGTAACAATATTTTTTCCAGCACTTATAGTTCTGACTGCGACATTTGATCCTTAAAACAGATGTTAGTACTTATGGTTCTGACTGTGACATGTGATCCTTAAAACAGATGTTAGTACTTATGGTTCTGACTGTGACATGTGATCCTTAAAACAGATGTTACTAACAGTGCTCCAATTGCATTTCAGTTCTTTCCCCTATTAAGCCCTGTTTAAATTCAGGTTGTGGGTGCCTATAGAAAATCGACTCAGCCATTTTCCTTCTTGCACTTGAATTGATAAACTTCGAAACGTTTAGTCATCACCAGGCAGGTTTGATATGCGTTAATAGCAATAACCAAGAAAAAACATGGCATAGAGATTTTTTTTGTCCCCAGTACATAATTCTTCAACAATAAAAAATATAGCTGAGTGCAATTTTAGCATTGATCATTTGATGAGATTTCCCTACTGGCCCACCCACCAACAACCAGTACATTTGACACAGGGTTTAGAAGTGTCACCAAACCTGTTCTAACGATACTCCTCTTGATTTCAACAAGAGTAGATGCACTAATGTGGATACCATCAGTGTTGGGGCTAGACCCAGGTGCTAGCACTTTTAGATGGGATGCCGCAACACGAACACAATTTGTAAATGCCAAATGCATTTGTTGACTGTTTACCATCATAAGATTCCTGACGATCAAGTTCTTACATCTATGAAAAACCAAGGCCTGCAGTGAAATTGATTTAACGTATCAGATCAGGAATCTGTCGTGTGGAAGTAAGGTGGTGTTTGATCCAATGGAAAGATTTTAGATAGGAATAGAATGTCAGTTCCTTGGTATCTGCATTAGAATGCTCATTCTATTAAATGGAGGAATAGTAATCATTTTTTTGGATATGATATTCTATCATTTTTTAGCTAACCAAACATTGAAACGCATCTTCCGACGGAATTATCTATAGGACCAGGATGGAAAAGCAAAGGAGATGAAGCAGATCTGTGGAACTAACTAAATTGCCTTGAGAAAAAAGCAGCACTAACCGTTGGTGCATGTCGACATGGCTGACCAAAAGAAAAGTGGAGGCAAATTAAAATATAATAAAGAAGAGGGAAAAAATCACAGGGATATATCACGGATGGAAGAGAGCAATACATTTGTGGTGTTGATCTTGCAAGACCGAACCCACCATTCTTGTCCCATCCCATCAATTATCCCCCCTCCTTCTACAGTCAGGTGGTTCACCCCATGGAAATAGAGCCATTTTTGTGGATTCAAACCATCCCAGACATCAGGATCTTTGGGAGCAATGATAGTGCCAGAGATCTATAGGAAAAGTTGGAACACCAATCAACTGATTAAAACAAAAATCTGTACATCAATATTTCACAAATGACTTTGGTTGTACAAAATATAAAGAAGAGAATGATGCATTGCTACGTAGAAGGGGGTTTGTAGGAGAATGCTGAGTAACTAAATGCTTGGCTCATACCTTTAATGTCAACTTTGATTGACAGGGGCCACCAAAATCAATAGATCTGACCAGGTAGGTGTTTCCCGCAGGAATTTCTACTTGTGATTGTGAGGAGGAAGAACAAGCTAACTTCCAAACATCTTTGAAAGCCTGCAAGCATAGGCATATCACAACATCAGGAGATGGTTTCATTTCAACAATTCCTATGCATAGCCAAAGCATTGTCTGTGGGCGTGATGCGTGATAATGTCAATTACCATGCAAAAACAATGTAAGTTTCAACATGACAATTTAATTCGGCTTTTGTAGTTGCTTTGTAACTTTTGCTTATCAGAGAACATGATTCGATACACTTTACAAATGCTTCGCATAGAACACGCTGACAACCTGAATTCAATAAGCTTTACCAATGCTTCCCATTCAACAGACACACACACACAGAACCCAGAAAGAAGACCTGAATTCAGTATGCTTTACCAATGCTCCCATAGAACACACACAAATGATGATAATGGTGATGAAAGCGAAGTAAAACAGATTTCTCTTCATTTGGTAGGTGAGAAGACAGAAGAAAAGAAAAGAACAGGAATTCTACAATAGCCATCCCAAAACCAGATGATCCAGTATTCTCATTATTCCCTTGATTTCCTCAATCTTCCCCAATTAAAGAAAGGTTTACATGAAAACAGTGAATAGGTTTCATGGCTAAAAAAATCCCTTCCAAAGATGAGATATCTTGCTTTATTATTTTTAATATTATTTCATTTTAAAAAGTGAAATTGTTGAAAGCTTTATTCATTCCCTGAATTACAATGGTTTAATGATGAGAAATCCTGTTAACAAAAAAAAAAAGCATAATAAATAGGATTGCTAGACAGTTAGAAGGAAAAATCAAAACAAAAAAAAAGGAAAAAGGAAAAGAAAAGAGAAGTGCCATCCCCAGATCCCCATTGCCTTCCCACGACAATTCCATCAGTATAATCGTACTCTGACTGCCCTATTTGTTCTCGTATGAGAATAGGAAAAGAAAAGAAATGAAATGAAAAGAAAAAGGGAAGAAGAACTGGTTCAAGTTTTAGGGTATCAAATACCTCGGTGTCGTCGTTCAAACCATCCCCTTTTGCACCATAATCATGGACATGAAAAACTCTATTCAATCTGATTTGGTTTCTAGAAGCCCAGGAATGTGGAAGCTGTATCACAGAATCAAACCCATCTATAGACTTGAAATTTGAGAAGAGACAGATGCAAAATATAGGAAAAATAATAATGCGAGGTAGAATCAAACAAGAAGAAGAGGAAGAGCTCAGCTTTCTCATTCTTTGTCAGACTATGCCAGGGAGAGGGAAGGCAGAGTTCGCCTAGTGTTTTTTTTTTTCCGGAGCATTTATTCATTATTTTTGAATTTTTCTTTTTATATTTTAATTTTAATTTTTAATTTTTTATAATAAACTAAATTTAAAAAGTATGTCCCTTTAAAATTAAGTGAGTCGTAGTAAGATAACTTAATAATAATTATTAATGAGATTATTAATAATAGTTATTAATAATATTAAAAAATTTATGGTGAAAGTACTAGAAATTATTTAATACATTGTAATTGTAAATAATTGAGAAATTTATAAAATTAAATTATATTTAAAAATTTATATTACAAAATAAAACGATTTTATGTCACATCATATTTTTAATTTAATAGTTAAAATTATGTTTAAAGAGTTATCAACAATTTAAAATGAACAAAATTAAAAAAATCTTTTCTCTCTTTATACCTATTGAAAACATATAAAAAAAAATCAATTTTTTTCTTATTTAGCATATAAAAGATTGTAAAAAAATTAGAAAGCTTATTCCCTCTCTATGCACATCTCAAAAAGTATGTAAATATTTTTTTATTAAATAAATGAAAGAATAGAAGAAAATTAAATAGCTAATTATTAAAATAAATTATTTTTTTTAATTTTTTATCATTTTAAATTTAATTTTATTAATAATTAACTTTTTTCTATTTAAAAATAATTATTATTTTTAATAAAAATATTTAAAAATAATAATTAATTTTAATTAATTTAAATTATTTTAATAATGCCTTTAAACACATGCTATAACTATTACATTTACATCCGAGTAATTGCTAAGTTTGTCACTTGATGCGAAAATGTTTAATTATTTATTTATTTATTTATATTCTCACTTCTCCACATCACCAATTTTCCTTCTGGGTTATTTTGGGCAAGAAAGTCAACTCCATACGACGTCGTTTTCTTGGGTGGTTTTGCTAGGCGATTCCCCTCCGTTAGCGTAGTCAAGCCTAGGTTCGTCTTTCTCCCCACTGCTGGGATCTCCTGTCGAACAAGCAAAGCCAGGTTCAGATCTCTCTCTCTTTCTCTCTCTCTCTCTTTTATACATACATATATGGATTAAGGATCAAATTTTTGTTTCAGTGTATTAAAATTTTGTTTCAGTGTATTATTTCGTTTTCCATTTCGAAATGTTTCGGAAATATTTGGAGAACAATTCAAAACGCAACCAGATTAGAAAGGTTTGTAAACATAAGTTGAAATCATATTAAAACTAATAATTAATTTATTAAACATATAGAGATTTATGTAGTTATTCTAGTAAATAACAAGTGTAAAATCTTAAATATCAATATTTTATATAATTTATGTATACTCACTAACTTAATTTTATTAAATACTACTGTAAATAATTCTAGAAAACTGTAAAATCTCAACAAAATAAGGTGTAAAAGTTACTTAGACAGTACTAACACTACTATATTTTTTTTAATATAGTAAAATAGAACCATCTATAATTTTTAAGGAAATATAAAAATATATGTGAAATTTTTTAAATTCTTTTCAATAGAACATATTTAGGCATGTTGCACAATCTTTTGTGGGTGTAGCTATGTACTTGTGTGCTCGGAAAGAAACATTAGAATTTCTTTATTCCTCTAATGTTTAGTTTCGGTTGCTTAAGAAACGGAAACATTTCAGCAGGTTCGATGGAAACAAATGGAAATTTTGTTCCTTGATATGGATGTCTTTGCCTCTCTCTAAGTCTATATGTTTCTTTTATTTCTTGGATTTATTCGAGGGTATTAAAATTGGTCTCAGTGGGAAACGTCTTCGACGGTGATCATTTTTTTTGTAATTTTTCAAACCTTGTCTCCATTCTGAAAGATTATTTTAAGAATCTCTTGACTTCTGATAGGTTACTGAGAGAACTGATGAAATGAGGAGAAATCAAAACAAAATTGAACATGTTGAACTAGTATAAATGTATTGGTGTCTGAAAAATAAAATCTCAACTTGCATTGGCTTTAGCCGAATAACAGATTTTTTAGTCTCAACTCTCCAAATGAACATGAACAGGCCAAGTGGCCTTTGGTGGTCCAATGGTATGGGTGTTAACCTCCCAAATGAGATATTAGAAGTTCAAACCTTGCCAAGTGCAAGGTGTGGTACTGGGTGTGTAAACATTTTCCAATAAGAATAAATAAAAAAATCCAAATGAACATGAACAGAAAATTACTTGTGCATGGTTTTCTTTTCTTCTTGTTTGGAGTCTTTGAACTTATTTACAAATAGTCAAATACAAATATTTGTATGTATTCATATGTATCCCTTTTACGTCATTTCATTGGGAACCATTAAGGTATATGAATGCTCTGTGCTCTTAGTAATTTCTTGATAATAGCTTTCATTCAACTATGGACAGTGTATTTTATATTAGCATGAATTACCACATACTCACTAATACGGTGGGTACCACACCAACATTTAGTATGAAGCCCATCATACTTGGGAGTGTGGTGTAATTTTTTTTTTCGAGACTAGTGTGGTGTAATTCATGCGGTGCACTGAATTTATGCTTTGTCAAAAAAAAAAGAAATTGGATTTCTATACTCTGAGCTTTTAATTTCTTCTGTTGCAGGTGGAAAATATCAGTTTGCATATATCTGTGTAGAAGACTGATATGGCTAGTAGTACAGCTTGTTTTATGATTGTTAGCAGGAATGACATTCCTATATATGAAGCTGAAGTTGGTGCTGCACTCAAAGTATGATTCCTCTGTTGTTTCTTCTTTCTCTTTTCTCTTTTTCTTTTTGATAGGTTATAATTTGTTAAAGAACACACCTTAAAGGTATACCAGCAGTGTACAAGGAATGAATGATTGATTTAATTTCTATGAGCTTGTATGATTATGAATTTGATGATTTCTGGCTTTTTGCCTTTTTCATCTATTGGAAACACAAAACTCGAAGTAAAAAAGTTATCCCTTGTCCGACAGCTTGGCGTTCCAATTTCGCAAGTCGCCAGCCTTTCATTCATTGAACTTATATGATATAGTGTTGCACCAAAGTGCTTATCTAAACAAATCTAGTAATTATCTGCGAAGACTTCCTTGTGTGACCTGCATCCTTCATCCTATTTCCATCTAACGTTTTTTAATTTAGCTTTTCATGCCTATACATTGCCTAAAAAACAGTCAAATTGATGCTCTTTATTATGCTTGCCACATTAGATTGCCACGGTGGCATGGGGAAGATAATGAAAATTTACTTAAGGGGAGGCAAAATTTTATGATGGTCCGATTATTTGGAACCCCTTCCGTTCCTCTTGTATGATGGTCCGATCATTATAAATCACTCCTAATCGTCTCGTATGGTGATTCGATGATCTTGTATCTCTCCCGATTGTGTGTGACAGTCTGATCATTTGAAATTCTTTTCGATTAAGGATAAGATTTTGCACACAGGGAGAGAGAGAGAGAGAGAATCATTCATGGCGGATTCCTTGTGGAAGGCATACTATTGCATCTTCCCTCTCCCGACATTTGAAGCAACAAAGTACTGGTTTGATCCCAAGAATACACTGTACCCGCCAAAACCAAACACCACTCATTTTGTTACTCATCAATTGTGCTATCCATGGACTTCCTATTTACCACCAATGAAGCAATGGCTATTAAAAAAATAATAATAATAATAATAATGATCTCACAAGTCTGCAAACTATAGAAGAAACTTTAAAGAGAGACTTAATTTAATTGTATAAGCAACCTGAGAATCTTCACCTCAAGATCATGTTCATCAAGAACTAATCAAGGATGATGGTATGTATGCTTTTAAAATACTTCTTTCTTATTCCCATTAACAGTAGAGCCACTCCTAGTCTCCCGTCGGTTGAGCCACTTCCGTTCCTCTCGCTTTCAACGGGTAGACCAATCAATGAGTACATGTGACACCAAAATTTTCATATGTACGCCTCTCCCTTTTGCTCCCATAGTTAGTAGTGGCCCTTTTCAAGAAAAAAACACAGGTTTGGGCAACCTCTTGGCTCTATTTCCAACTGGCAAAGGGCAGGTTAGGATAACCAGTCCTGGGGTGATCTGCCTTGGCATTCTTTTGCAATGGACTTTGCCATTGTGTTTGGAGAAGAGCAGTTTTTCACCCTCAGGCTGCTCACTTTTAGCTTGGGCCATTGGCATGCCTCTCTTGCAAAACGGTTATACTTGGTTTAAGGAACTTATAGTTACGGTAACAAGAATAGAATATTGAAATTTGTTAACTGCTTGGACTGGGGAAGGATTTTCTGAGATTCCTAGTTTATTTTCCTCTTAGTGCTGGCTCTGGCTTTCCGCAGTGAAAATATTAATTATGTTGACATCTCTAATTTAGTATATACTCATAACTAGCCCTTTAGATCTAAATTTCGAAGTATTCCCCTCATCTTTTTTTTTTGTGTCAAAACTTATAGCCACACTTACATCATCCAACGTAGCTCATAGAAACACTTATACATTAATAAATTCCCTAGCCTATACAATATTGGTGGCTAAGAAGCACAATGCAGGCACAGAACATATATACAACTCGATATGAAAATACCGACACGGGAATTTTCCAAAAAAATGGGACAAAACATGAGAAATACACACGACATCCATTAAATATATTTTCTATATGTATACATGAAAATCGTAGCTAATTTTTCTTGTTTTAAATTATAAATACATTTATATGTTGTTATATCAAAATAACAAGAAATCATTTCCAACATTCTACCTATTAGAAAGAGTCTGAATAAAAATCCCAAATATTTACTTTTGGAACATCTATTCCTAAACAAATTGAAAGTTTTGTGCTCTAAAATTCCTAAAACTAAAAATTCAAAAGGTGGGGGACTAATAAGCATAAATCAATCACACGCACACACATACACACACACGCATACGCACAGTTTTAATCATTGGGTCTCAGGTTATTTTTTTCGAACATGCAATGTGTTTCATCGAGTCTAAACTATAGAAATATGAGCCCTCCAAGGGTCTAAAGTGTATCCGGTTCTAAATTACTGTAAAAGGATGGTAGACATTTGAATACATGTTTTATTTGACACAATAGCTCTTGGAAATGTATATGCTTCTTAGGCTTGTATATCTGAGTGTTTGATGCTTGAATCTTTTTTCTGGAATAATTTTCATGCATGTATGCCAACATTTGCGCATTTTTTACGTCATGGGCAATTATTTGCTGCTGATTACACAGTGTATCCTTATCACGCCGAAAACTATCTATCTTGATGAACTGTTCACAAATCTATATATCGTTCACTAACACTTAGAACTCCTAAATGTGTGCTAGAAAGAAGACGCAGCATACCAGCACCAATTCATACTACATGCAGCATTGGATATTGTCCAGGACCTTGCATGGACAACAAGTGCTATGTGAGATTCCATCACCATTCTCTCTCTCTCTCTCTCTCTCTCTCTCTCTCTCTGTTCCCCTCTCATTTAAATTTCACCGAGTTTTTCCTAATAGGTTGCTTGCTGTATTAGATTTCTGTCATCCTTCTTTCTTTCATTTTCTTTCTACTTTTTATATTGACCTGCCACATTCTTCATCCAGGTTCTTGAAAGCAATAGACAGATTCAACGATTTGGTGGTTTCAGTATATGTTACCGCGGGCCATATCCTACGTAATTTATATTTTATTATTTGCTTAACCTGTAAGTTTACATTTCATGAAAAGTACAAATCATCCAGTTTAAGGATTATGTTGCCATAGATTTAACAGTGTAATTCATTAGAGTTAAATGGCAGAATAATTAACATAGATTTTGTTGTTTTTTCTTGTCATGGTTTTGTTTCGTGGTGCAACTCTTATTTCTGTAAACTAAGAACCAACCTTCACTAGATTTAATTTGTTTTTGTTTGTGAACTGAGGTGCTCTTTGATGATGTCATGAAAGGTCAAATTAAACATAAATTATAACAATGAAAGATGGACAGTTTAGGCATTTGGGAGAAACATGAGAGTTAATTTTTATACTTAATCTTTACACTTAAAATATTTATATCCACATGTTTGTGTGATTTGCATATATATGTATTTACACAGTTTAAAGCCAGCAGTGGACACAGGGATGGCGGATGTGGGCCATGGCCTTGTTTGGCCGATATCAAGGATACTCATTCATATTGGCCCTACACAATTTTTGTTATATACAAAATAAGTTGGCATTTTACCCCTCCTATATCTAAAGGATTTTACCTTGGCCCCTCCATTCCAGAATCAAAATAATCTTTCTTTAGGCCCCCCTTTGTAAAGTTTCTGGGTCCACCACTGCTTAAGGCCAAAGATTCATCTGATTTTCATGATCTGATCATGGGCATAAACCTGAGTTTGGCATGTAGATTAAATGGTAAGAGCAAGCAAATCCCTGACTTCAGATATCAGTTTGGTTAGGGTGGTTAAACTTCTTGTGGTTTTAGTTTTTTTTCCCTAGGAGTTGGCACTTGGCAGAGATTCATTCAAATAAAGAAAGGAACTAGTAATCTGTACAATCTGAAACATTTGGAGGAGTTTTTTTCTTTTTTTTTTGTGTGGGTGTGGGTGGGTGTTGTGTAGTAGTCCAATTGTAATCATTCCAACCGGAGCAGTGTCTTAATATCAAATTGTGGAAAGCAAAATTTGCTTGTGTAGACACCCTTTGACTGAACACAACTCTTCAGTTGGTTTGGGGCGGGCCTTCCCAGTGATGAATGAGTCCATGCAAGTTGCTTATACAGCTTCAAAAACACCAAGAATTCCTCATCATAGCCAATCTGAGCCTTCAAACTTCTGCAAAGCGAACTAATATCTTGAACGAAGGGTCTAGTTACTGCCAGTGTTAGCACAAACGACCACACACTTATAGACAATCATGAGTAGCAAATGCAAGAACATTAATGCGGCCACAAGAGTTGGGGCCGCCAGTGTTAGCACAAACGGTTGCATTTCTAGACAATCAAGAGTATAGGACGCAAGAACAGTAACACGGCTGCAAGAGTCGCTTTACTAAAACTGCGGCCACCATTATATTCTTGCGATCTCTACTCTGGAAACCTGCAGCCCAAACTACTACACCACCATTCTTAACCTAGCAAGATCATAGCTCTATGCCTCGCATCTACTTTGGGATCAAGGATACTGTTGTGAAGTGTTCTAGTTGCACTGAGGGAAGAGCCCCAAGCATGGCAATTGAGAATTTCCATTTCTGTTGTTTCTATGAAAGCACGCTCTTAAGGTATAAGAACCTTGCACTCTAGTTTCTTGCCTTTTTTAGTCACTATTACGCATGTGTTTAGCCTAGCTTTTTTTGTAGGTTTTTGACTTTTGAATTTTTTGTAAAAAAATTGATGTAAAAAGATGTGGAAAAAGCCAATTGATTACGGTGAGAGGCCAAACAAGTGGGTTTTTTAAGAGGCTTTTAAGCAAAAACCCTAAAAAAAACTAGGCCAAACATAGGTGACATCTAATCCTAATAGTAACTAAAATCTCGCAGAACTTGAAAAGTAGACACTCAAAGCGTGTAGATCTAAGGTTGTCGAATATTATTTGCATTTGTTGTGATATTAACAAATGAAAAAAAGAGAGAAATTAGAAGAAAGGGCCTTATATACAAAATTTACTGAAAATAGAAGCTCTAATGGCCATAATGTAACAGCACTATAATGCTTATTAATCCCTTTATGTAATGGTGGCAGTTGTTACGGTTGTGAATTTCAGTCACACCGCTATAGCGGGTCTAATGGATGGTGGTAACCACCAAAGCCATTACGTAGCAGTTGCAATTGATTTTTATCCACTCTGGTGACGTTTCTTCATTCCATCTTTGTTCTCTCTATTGCCGCCAAAAGCAGTCTTCGTTGCCTTCCTCTCCCTCGCCTAAGGGCTAAGGCTACCTTTGCGTGAAGTGCCTGCTTTCAAATCCTAGAATACTACTCATTTGAATAATTTGTGGAAAGTGGCTGGTCTCAAAACCCTACTCTGCATCTTCATTGTTGGCTGCCCTTGTTGGCGGCCCAAGCTTTGTGGCTGCATTAAGCAAAGCCTCCTGTTTTTTTTTCTATTATTATTTTTTATTTTTAGTAGTAATTTCATTAATATAATTATCTGTAGCCTTCAGCTTATGTGCAAGCCTTATTCCTTTATTTTCTTTGACAAATTTCATCATACATACACGGTTTATGCTACTTCATGACTCCCGTAATGATGATGGAATCAAAAGCTTCTTTCAAGAGGTCCACGAGTTGTATATAAAGGTGAGTTTGTGATTCTTCATTTTTTACTCAGATAATTATTTTAAACATTGAAATAAATCATTTTATTTTTTTCCCTAGGAAGTTTTTTTCTTTTTTTTCCTTCATTTTTTAAACATACATTTGCAGCTCAGTTTAATCTAAAGGCTTATTTGGTTAACTATATTTACCGCTTGATTTTAACATTTTGTACTTTCATGTTTTGAGTTATATCTACGAAAATCTGGGTTGTAGGGAAATGAATATGTAATTGGATGAACAACCATTCCATTACATTATGGAATTTCGCACAGTAAAAAAAAAGTTCCATATATGAAATTGTGAAAATTCTTTACATAAGAAGGATTACACCAATGACTAAAGTCCTTCACATTTCACATGAAATAAGAAATTCTTACAAATTACTTAAATTTGTTTCTTGGTAAATATTTGGACTCGCAATGGAATCGATAAGGCCACAGTGAGCCATTGTTGGGTTTTGTATGTCTGAGATGGTTTTTATTAGTCATTTCCTTTCCTAAACTACTTCCCGTTCAGTTGGTGAAAGATAGAGATAAGCTTTCTAAATGAGATTGAGTTCCACGAATATGCATACTAGAAAGATGCTATTTGCTGCCATTCTATCTATTTGTGCATCAAGGAAAATGCTCGTTTATCGAACCACTTGGAAATTTGCAGATTCTTCTTAATCCACTTTATCTACCGGGATCTCGGATCACATCAGCTCATTTTGATACAAAAGTTCGAGCCCTTGCAAGAAAATATCTATGAGGCCATTTCGTTATCCACGGGAGGCAGAGCCTAGTAGAGTGACATGCTAATACGGAGGAAGGTCTACAATCCATTTTCGGCAATTAAATCCTGTAAGTGACTTGCATTTGTTTCCATACATCCTATAAGTATCGAGGAATTTTTCCTTTTGTTCATCGTATGATAAGATTGCAGTTTTAAATCTCGATTTTATTCAATGAAAGAGTGTTATGCACTTGTTATACAATAGTATTTACAATACTAATTATCTGACCTGAGTATTTAAGTTTTTTCGTGTTTTGTATTTGGCTATAGGGTAATCTCCCTAAGTACTTATATTTTATGGAGATAAGAAGAAATAAATATTTCGATCCGGTTTGACATCATTGTTATTGCTTTGTTTTCATTTTCAATTTTCAGTTGAGTTTTGGAAAGTGAAAATGATTTAGAGTTGAAACAGAACTATTTTCATTTCTTTACCATTTATGTGTCCGTGTTAGGATACGATTTTAGGGTGTTTGTTAGAAATTATTTTTCAAATTTAAACTTATAACTCAGTAAAAGTTGAAAACAATCAAGTGTGTTATAGCTTTTGGTTGTCCTTTTTTTTAAATATTCAATCAATAAATATAAATCATACTACCTAAAGGTATAAATTTACAGCTTTAGCAAACATTTATAATTTATATTTAAAATTATAATTGTATTTTTTCAGTAATAATTTATAAGTTTTGCTAGTTATAATGTGTCTAAAGGCATTTTTAATATAATAAGTCAAAAAAAAATTTAATCACATTTTAAGCATTTTCAACACCTTCTAGTTTAACTGAAGTTACCATCCACCGCCAACATCAATCTACCCCGACTCCCAGAACACTTTTTAAAAACTATAAATTGTTAAAAGGCCAGAGCACCATCATACTGCAGGTATCTTCATCTTTTTTGGCAATATCCTCAACTCTCAATCTTGGCTGACAAATTATTAGATGGTGGCAGAATACTATGTAACTGATAGCGCGGGGTGAAAATACTTGATGCACACAGTACGGCTTGATTGACAATTTTGGCTTTTTAATTTTTTTAGCTTTTTTTGACAATAATTGTTTTGTTTTGTTTTTTTTTTTAGAGAGAGGGAGAGAGAAAAAGAAGGGCGGTAAATGAGAGAAAAAGTGGTAGTTCTGCATCCTCAGTAATTTAAGTAGGAGCGATTTTTTTGTTTTGAGTAGTTAAATGGGGAAAAGGACTCCTGGGTTCGAATCCTGGTTGGGAGTGGAGCAGTGGCAGCTTATGGCCACCGGAGCTCACCACTACTTCAAGTAGGAGCGATTTGCAAATCACTTAATTGTTGTCAAATATTTCGCTGAGTGGGGATTTAAATACTTTTTTTTGATACGAAAGAATACATTTTAGAAATAATTGTCTCATATTATATCTATATTTAAATGAATTTTAATTATTTATTTTAAAAATATGTTTTATAAATTTCGAAGTATAGAAAAAAAAAAAGAAAAGAAAAATTTCCTAGTATATAGATAGTTTTAGCCACACCAAAGATCACCATAAATTTTGTTAATTTTACTTATTTTTTTGTCTTTTTTTAACTTTTTTTTATATTTTAAACTATTTTTTTATTTTTTCAAATCGTCTCGATAAGATAAATTGAAAAAATAAAAAAATTTGATTGAAAAATAAAAAAAGAATTGTTAAAGACGAAAATAAATAATATAAAATTTGTCTTATTAGTTTATTTTTATTTATTTTTATTTTTTTGAATTTTGTTTTATATTTTGATTAATTTTTGTTGATTCATCTTGACTAGAAGAGTTGAAAATTTAGACATTTACGTGGTGGTTTAAAATGTAAAGCACATAATTTTTTGTCACTCTTTTAATAATACTAAGGGCATTTCTAACGCTATTTTAAGCTCGAACGCTGTTTCAAATCCCATCATTACTTTGAGAGAGAGAGAGAGAGAGAATTGATGCTCTAGTGAACTCACCATCACCATTTTAACTTTGATAGAGATGACTCTTTATTCGTGGCAAGCAATCAAAATCAAAAATTGTGGCGAGGCAACAATGGTAAAAAAAAAAATTGAATTCTCATAGACACAAATTCTCCCAATTGCTCGGAACAGTATTTTTTCTAACATTTAAATAAAAACCAACGCTGAGTATTGAATTTCATCTTC
>JAOTRH010000016.1:4037142-4071475 GCA_034768845.1 Heliamphora exappendiculata | reverse complement strand
TTTCCAGGCTTCAATTGCAATTGAATGGCCAATTCAATTGTAATTGCCCAGCTATTGAAATCTGAATTTCCATGGCCAATAAAATTCACAGATTCCAACACAAGTTTGTTTAGATAAAAGAGATGTGCTCATGCAATTTCCCAAGCCGTTCAGTGGCTATTTTTAGTTTTTACCTCTCGAACGGGTCATTTTCGTTAACTTTTTGTATATTTTAAGCTCTAAAACTCCACTCAGGTGTCGAATTAAAGTGTTGTCGATTTGTACAAATTTGTTTAGACAAGAAGGAGGTGTTTGTGCAATAACAATGAACAAAATCATGAACAACATCATATACCTGGACGATCTTGCATGAGCTGTGTTAAGATGCTTTGGAGCTAATCGATTTGTTTTTGTTGCGCTTCTCGTTCTATTTGGTCTTTCTGGCGCCCCTCACGGAGTGCATCCACCTCGAGTTTTAGCTTTTCAACCTCTGCATCACATGCTCGTGAATCAGCATCCCCTCTAGAAGAAGATGAAGACGGCTTTGGTCCCAACCCAAATCCTCTAAGGTATACCTTCTTCTCCCCAAGAACTGTCCTAGAAATAGCCTCTTGAGTCATCGGCGTCCCTGATTGGGAAGCCTCATCTCAAATTCTTGTCATCTCAGGCTATCATTAAAAAAAAAAGAAGAAGAGGAAGATGAATTAGTTATATTGTTTAGTCACTAAGTAAATGATCAATATAAGTGCTCATTTGTTGGATGCTTACATGTAGTACACTACAGGCAGGATCAAACCATTCTTTTGTCTCCTTGGACTTATGTGATTTCTCATCTAAATCACAAAATTTCGGTAACTCACCATCATTTGCCTCTGCCTATAAGTTTCAAATAAAGTACGATGTGATTACTGGATAATAACAATAGCAATGCGTTACTTTACTAGGCATTTAGTTCACCTCAATAGACATTGAGGCGGGAAATGAATAGGACCCCATAGTATGGTTATAGAGTAACTTTCTTCTATTGTTTTTTTCAGCTATAGACCGTTTTGTATAAATACAAAAATATTAGTTATTAAAGTTTGGAATCAAAGTTAGTTGGCTAAAATAAAAATATATTTGGCATTCTATGTGATCGATGAATATTTATAATAAGATTAAAAATAAAATTTTATAAAGTAACTATTCTATACATAGCATAATGTTAGGCTGCTAAGAAATATCACATAAATAAGATGAATGTTGGTAGAGTAATAATAAGGTAGTTATAAGGCTAAAAAGATAAAAATTAAAAATGAAAAAATTTGTAAAATAGTAGGACTCACACCAATTGATATCAAGTTAAGAGAAAATAAATTAAAGTGATTTTGATAAATACATAATACAACGTTGATCGGTTAATATAGCAGTAAAAAAAAGTAACGAAATCATAAATAATGAAAACACTAGAGAGATGAGTAAATCTAAATTGACATGAAATTTCGTATTAAAAATATATATATGAACTTGTTAAAATTAATTAAAAATATAACTTTTAACATACCAAAATAGTATAAATTTTTTTATGTTATCAATCCTAATTAATTAGGATAAAAGTTTAATAATTTAGTTTAATTTAATTTAATTTAATTTAATTCCAATTAATAAATAATTAAATTAATTTTTTAAGAAATTAATTGAGATGCACATATATTGACTTCTCTCTGCATGTAAATAGTGAATATGGGGTGGGTTGCTCATCGTTTGTCAAGTTGGTACAATTGGTTCATAGAATGGAGTCCAGCCCTATACAAAAGGGGCATTTGACTTGTTTTTGCATTTTGTCTTTTAGTTGACTTTTTTTTTCATTTTTTTCAGCTCAAAAGAAACTGAGAAAAATAATCAAGAAACAACAGAAATTTATTAAAATGAAAATAAATAAATATTTAAAACTTTAATTTATTCTTATTTTTAAAAATTATTTTATTAAAATATTTTATTTTTCGATTTATTTCAATGAGAAAATTTTAAAAAGTAAGAAAATTCCAATTAAATAATAAAAAAAATTACCAAAAATAAAATTAAACAAAATTAGATATGATAATAAGTCATTATCCCAATTTGGACCTTATATCTTGTATTTATTAATAGCTTATTCGACATCTCTTGCGCAACTAATAGTTTAATTTATTTATCTTTTAATTAAAATATTTTTATTTTTTCGATTCATCTCATCGAGATGATTCAAAAAAATTAAAAAAATTAAAAAAGAAGAAAAAAATAAGCCAAATTTCCAAAATTTAGCCCAAATAGGACCAATTTATTTTTAAAATTATAACTTTTTTATCTTTTTCTTCTTGTGAAAAAAAAATAAAAAAAAGCAGCATAACTTTAACTTCTTAGATATTTCAAACGATCTTAAGGATACAAAGTGTAAATTAGTGATTAGGGTGAAGTTTTGTTCCAACGTAAGCAATATTTTTCTAGGGCTAAAAAAAAGTAGTCTTAAAAAAAATTTTGAAAATAAAAAATAAAAAATTGTTCTTGAGTTAGTTGGAGTTGGTTAGGCCGGCTTTAATAGCATGGACATGCTACCAACAGCCTTGGAGACGAATTAGAATTAGAAATAGAATTAGAATTAGAGTTAAAAATAAACTTTTTAATTTTTTATGTTTTAAAGCAAATTATTTACAAAATTACTTGTAAGCTATTTTTTAAAAAAAAATGCTAATTGGGTAAAAATTAAGTTTTTATTATTTGTTCAAATTGGATTATATTATTTTTTGTAAGATTGATTATAACGACTATATATTGTTAGTATTATAGTAAATAAGTTATTAAGTAATAATATTATTATTTTTCCTATATGAATTAATGTTTTTTTTTTACTTTTTAATTTTTCAAAGCAAATAAAATTAGTTTTTTGAACTTTTTTGAGTAATAAAATGTACATCTACGATTTTATTAGTCATAATACATGTAACAGAAAAAATAGTTGAGAGTTATGTGGTATACTGAAGGTGTTTGTTTGAATTTAAATTATAATTTTTAACTTATAGTTCAACCAAAAAAATTAAATTAAATAAGGATGCTTATAACTTTTTATTTATAGTTTTTTATTCTAAATCAATAATGAATGTTTCTAATCGAAAAGTAATAATTTAACTTTTAAAAGTTACAATTTTAACAAATACCAATAATTTATACTTAAATTATAATTAATTTTATAACTATAATATATAAATTCATTAGTTTAGATACACCAAACACCCTTATTGTAAGAGCATTCACAAAATATATGGTTAATAACAGAATGTTAGGAATAAATAAATAAAATTGGCGGGGTGGGGGGTTTGGAATCCACATGCATTTTGTAGAAATACCTGTAACTTGAGCTACCCCTAACTTTGTCATTTGACATTAAGGCTTTATATTTTTGAGGTAAAATATTTTATAATAAAAATATTTTAATGCAAAATTATTTTATAAAAGATATTTTTTTTAATTTTGTGTTTGGATGATATTTAAAAATATAATTTTTAAAAATTATAAAAAATAATCAAACTACTATACGAACATACTTGCCGCCACTGTCTCCACTGCCACGTCCACTATTGTCTTTACCATTGGTCTATTGCCACTACTACCATCACCTGCATCACCATCATTGGCTCATTGCCATCGACACGGTCACTCACCTGCATCACCATCATTGGCTCATTGCCATCGACACGGTCACTACCGCCACCGCAGCCCTAAACTATCACCACTATTATTATCCCCAGTACATAGCATTGATATTTAAATTTGTATTTTAAATTTTAAATTTACATAACTTTGTTTTATATATAATAATGTGTGTTTTTAAAACTTACTCCACATAAACTATGAAATAAGATTAATATTAAATATAAATTTTAAGAAAATATTAGAAGTAAAGAAATTTCTCATTCTTACAAAAGAATGAGAAATTAGTGTATACTGTACAAATATTACATACACAATATTAACTAAAATTGAGAAATTACAAAAAATAAGAAGTTTTCTAAAATAAGAACTTTATTAATTAACATTTTGTATTGTACAAATGCAATACAAAATTAAAATTTTCTTATTTGTTAAAAATAAAAATAATGTACAATATACCAATATAATATAAAAAAATAAATAATAAGAAATCTAATTTCTAAGAAATGAGACATTTTTATTTTACACGTAAAAAATAATAACATTCTCATTTTTGTAATGAGTTATCATTTTAAAAATTATGATAAAAAGTGATAATGTTGTTACAAAAATACCAAAAAAACTATAGGGACAAAAAAAATTCACTTAATTAATATTAATACAAATTAAATTTCAATTACGAATGATCAATGCAATAAAAAATATTACCACTTGTACTTTATTTATGTGTGTATATATATATACAGACACACAAAATATTTAATAAAGGCAATCCAAATTTTTAATGCCTTGTCACGAATTTGACCATTCTAATATTGTACAACACTAATAACTAAATTACAAGTTCATATTATTAGGGTAAACTGTTAAGATTTTAAAATTATATCTATAATTTTAATTAAAAAATATTTAGACATGCAAATGTCAAAACAAGCTCTAAATTAAAACTTTTAATATCAAATATTCAAAATAAAACCCATAAATACTCCCAAAGTTTGATTTAGGAATATACCTTTCGAGATCTAGTTGGATAATTTCGATTGCTGCAATAATTTTCAATCAACAATTCGTCGTGATTTTTTATTTTTAGTTAAACATTTGACACAAGTTTTCTACTGTATTTTCGAATACTAAACACAAACGTAGTGTGAACTATGATCTAACATATTCTTCAAGCACGTTCTTGATTAGGTTTAAAAGTTTCAAAAAGCTTAGAAATCCTAGCCACATGATCACTGACTAAATCATAATGAATTCTCGCGTTAGGTTTTATAACAGCATATATATAGGACTACAGCAGAGACCTATGGAATAAATATGACTTGAGCTACTAATGTAATTATGAAAACTCACATCAATCAAGAAGCAATTTCATAAAAATATTAATTATAATTCATTCCACTAAAGAATTATAATTGCACTCCCAATCATATTATCAAAGTCGTAGTATTCAAGCTCTCGTTAATAAACACTTATTTATTCTCTCTACGTTAAGATTTTCGATACCCGCCTATTAAATTAAATTACTGAAAATTATATTTAATCGGCTTCTTAAATAAATTTCTTAAAACCTTCCGCTTAAATTATTTGACTGCCGAATTATAAAATTCACCTGCATGATTTGATTCGTTCAAAACTTATAATATTCCTTAAGGGGATATCGTCAATCTCGATCTTTCGGGACGTGAATTCTATCAATAATTAATATTCACTATATAATCTATATTGTTATTCAATTCATCAGGATTATAGACTTATATAAGATCGCACCATCTAATAAATCAAAACAACGAATATTGAATATACATAAATAATTAATTATTTCGGGATTAAGAGCATACGTACTCATAATAACCATGAGATATGAATTAAATTATATAGTCAGTATAAAATTAATTACTCCAACGTAGTCCTGTTCAATACACACAAAGTGTACTAGCACAGCAAGTCGAAATAATAGACGACGCTATTATCTGTTCCCCGTAACTAAAATATATCTACTAAAAATTTGTGCTACAGTCGTATTGATAGTTTGTCCAATTCCATCTAAATTGTGAAGCAAAAACTTATATTCTACAAAAAAATTTAATCTGATTTTTTTTGTGCAAGCTGAACTTTATGCATCAGATTAAATATTATGTAGAATAAAGGACATCCATGCACGACATCAAATAAATAATGAAATACATACATTGCTCATTTAAATTATCATAAAATAAAAATAATTAATTTTATTAATAAATAAAATTAAATACTTAAAATTAAAAATAATAATTTTTTAGTATACAACCTAAAAAAGATAACTTTATTTTACGCTACTAACTACCCAAACAAGGTTAAAAAAGTAAAACTATCCAAAAACTTCCCCACAATTAAACAATTTTCATTTTCAATCAGCAACTACTGGGTGGTTGCTCTAACTTCTCTCGACTTGCCAGCCCAATTTTTGCTTTTATTTCTTTATTTAATCTTCATAGAATGAATGCTACAAATTCAAATCCCAAGTCCTCACAACTCTAAACCCAGCCTGCAATTCCGCTACTGATGAAAAAATTTAATGGAAATCTCGTTTACCAACCCAATGACTTTTAGCCTTAGTTTTTTTTATTTTTACACAATTTTTTAAAATATATCATAACTTTTATTATATAAATTTATTTTTTTAATAAAAATTATATTTTCAAAATATCATCGCTAAAATCTATCAAATAAGATCTATATTGAATATAAAATTATCTACAAATAAATTTTAAAAATTTATAACTATTTTAAACCAAGTTTTTTTTATCTTTTGGCTTAAAGTGACTTTAAGCCAAATTTTTTGATTTATTATTTTTTTGCCTTAAAGTCACCCATAAAGTTATCAAACTAACTTTTTGCATATTTAACTTTAAAGTGACTTTAATTTAATAGCTTAACTTAAAATCAAGTTGCCAAACGAGACATAAGTTATCAATCAGACTCTTATTCATATGACTCTTAAAAGATTTGTAACACTACATGGTCATGTCTCTTGGCGCACCAAATTTAAGATGAATGATTCTAATTTATTTTGAGTATGACTCGGTGCACACAGTAATTTTAGATTCATTCTGAATTAGAAGAAAGTTTAGGTTTATTTTTATACCAGTCCTTATTTTAAATTTTTAAAAAGTTTATTTTTGGTTTTTATGTTTTAGAGAGTAAAATTGACTTTTTAATTAGGAATATTATAGTCATTTTATTTTAAAAAATAATTAGAGTGTTTCAAATGTGTATAAAATTTTTCTTGAAAAATTTTTATGGACTTTTTATAAATGCCAAATAGTTTAACTTAAAAATTATTATATTATTTTAAAAACTCTAGTTTTTAGATATGAGAAACATTGGCGAAGCTCCTATTTGGGATGCTTAAAAATTTTGATTTTTTAGATGTATAACTTTTTTAGAAAAAAGAGAAAGAAAAAAAATTAGATGGTTTGAGATAATTTTTTGTAGTATTTTTTTTTTTATATTAAAATATCTAAAATATTTTTATTTTTTGCTTTTAATTAAGTCATAGTTCTTGAAATATTAATATAGTTTTTTTTTTAATTTTTGTGAGGAGAGTCAATTTTTTTAATTGAGAGTATTATAGTCATTTTACTCTAAATAAAGTTAGTGTGTTTGAGATTTATATACTTTTTGCTTTAAAAAAAGTAAAAAAAAGTATAGAGGGGATAAATTTTTTCAATAAAGATAAAGTTACCTTTCTTTAAAGAGATAAATGACATCAAAAGATATGATACGATAGATTTTTTAATAACTCAAAATAATAATTTGAATTCTTGATGAAAAAGGACTCTTATCCTACAAATAAAGACCGAACTTTACGGGTAAAAGGACGCAATCATATATCCATACAAGAATTATATTATTCTTTATCATGATTGTGGCTAATTTAAGCATCGGAGTGCCTTCAGCTGATCAACACCGGTTGGGGCGCTAACGGTGCTATCTTTTTACCTCTACAATTTGGCGCTGTTTGTGGGAACGAAAAAATAAAAACTAAGAAGTTGATCATGCCGAAAAGTTCATCAAAAAGTTCTCGATGATGGAGAGGATTATCAACATCAATAATAATCAAAGCATCAAACACAACACAATGAGACAAAAGCAAAAATCAATTATCCTGATTTGATATTTGGTGGCCATGAGAGAAAATCAATTCAACAGAATTGAGCAGCAGTGGATCAAGCAGCAGTGAAATAGTGCACCGGCGAGAAAGAAATAGTTTACTTTTTGTGCATGAATCGGAGGTCAAATGAAACCTGATCATCATGAAATTTTAAAGGCAAACTCTCGGCACTTGATTCTTGTTAACCAATGGTATCATTTGTCAACCGATCGGAAGCCAAATGATAAACTTGGCTTAAATTTCATGATGACCAAACGAAGTCTGATCATCATGAAATTTAAGGGACACACTCTCGACACTTGATTCTTGTTAACTAACAATCGAAAGTCAAATGAAGTCCGATCATCATTAAATTTAAGGGGAATACTCTCAACACTTGATTCTTATTAACTAACGGTATCGTTTGTCAACCGATGAAATTTAAACTTGGTTTAATTTATTTGGCTCTACAAAATATTTGGAGGAATAACGCCTAAACCATCAGCCAATAACTAAAAAGCAGAAAGCATATTAGCAAAAATCAGAGGCAGGCCAAGCACGAACACCTACATTCTTGCCACAACAAACTCTCGTGGGAATCAAAATAAAAGAAAAGCATCACTTCTCTCATTTCTCCCTCTCTAATATTTTCTTTTATCAGTATATTATTTAGAGCATGCATGCCATATATTTGCATATCTAATATTTTTTAATCACTCTCTTTACACATGTGCCTTCTCTTAAGCAATCTCAAAATTCACAGGATTATCTTTACCAGCAGCAAATACAACAGCAACTAATGAAACAAAAATATCATCAGTATGAAAGTCTCCCGAATGCACATATGTAACTTTACTTGCAGCTACAACAGTCGCAGCAACAACATAACTTAATACAGTCTACTTAATTGCAATATTCTTCTCAGCAATCTATTATGCAGCCTTTTATCATGCAACAAGCTCAATTATCTAGCCTTCAACAAAACTTGCAGTGTTCTGTTCAATAGTTATTAACACAATATATGCTCCAGCAAAATTCATAATCAATCATTAGGCAACAGCACCAACAGAGCAACAGAGCAATATGCTTTTCTTCTCTCTCAGCAGTGATGGCAAAATATGGACTCCTTGGAGTGATTGGAGCCACTATTATATCTAGACATAGAAAGAAGCACATAGACGAAAGAGACACATGTTCAATAAGTTTGCGTCTATACGACAATACCGAGAATTATCCCCTTGTATGGAAGTTTATCCCATACTTGGAAAAAAATAGCCTAAGAGGCTAAGTTCGATATCTATCCGAACATAATTATCCCCTTGTATGAAAGTTCATCCCATACTCGGGAAGAAATAGCCTAAGAGGTTAAGATCGACGTTTATCCAAACATAATTATCCCTTGTATGGAAGTTCATCCCATACTCAGGAAGAAATAGCCTAAGAGGATAAGTTGTTCGACGTCTATCTAAACATAATTATCCCATTATATGGAAGTTCATTCCATACTCGGGAAGAAATAGTCTAAGAGGCTAAGTTCGACGTCTATCCGAACATAATTATCCCATTGTATGGAAGTTCATCCCATACTCGGGAAGAAATAGCTTAAGAGGCTAAGTTGATCGATATCTATCTGAACATAATTATCCCCTTGTATAGAAGTTCATTCCATACTCGGGGATGAAATAGTCTAAGAGGCTAAATTCGAAATTTATCCGAACAGCATTAACCACTTGTATGGAAGGCTATTCCATACTCGGGAAGAAATAGCCTAAAAGGCTAAGTTTGAAATCTATCCGAACAAAATTATCCCATCGTATAGAAGTTCATCCCATACTCGAGAAGAAATAGCCTACAAGGTTAAGTTCGAAGTTTATCCAAATAGTTCGAAGTCTATCCGAATAATTTTAAGTCCATCAAACAAAAGCTTCCACTCCTTTTACTACAATAAAAGAAAGTAGAAGCTGGGAGCAATTGGAGGGGATAAATTTCTCCAATAAAGATAAAGTTACGTCTCTTTAAAGAGATAAGATGACATCAAAAGATATGATATGATAGATTTTTTGATAACTCAAAATAATCATTAGAATCCTTGATGAAAAAAGGGCTCTTGTCCTATAAATAAAAATCGAACTCTACGAGTAAATGGACACAATCATATATTAATACAAGAATTATATTTTTATTTATCATGATTGTAGCTAACTTAAGTATCCGAGTGTTTTTAGCCGGTTAACACCGGTCGGGGCGCTAACAGTGCTATTTTTTTTGTAAAATTATAAAATTTTTAAATACTTAATTAATCTTCTTCGTTGAAAATATTCATCATCGCGCGAAGGTATGATTTGAATTAACTTTTTTGGTTCTACGCATCTTGCGAATGATTAATGAACTACCTACCATTAACGCCTTTTTAGATATACTTTTTCGAGATTTCAATTTCCCGCTTAAAATTTGAAGTTCTCTCCCGCCCCCCGCCTCAATTCAATCTATCGGCGCCACTGATAATCCCTGATAGGGAACTGAGATGGCCGTCGTCTGGCAGAAACACTTGCACACCACCGCCGCCGCTGCCGCCACCATCACCACCACCACAGTGGAACATGCCGTTCACAAATCTCGCCGACGATAAACTCTCTCCGCTTTTTTCCTCTTCTATTTCCCCGCCCCCTTTTTTCATTCTTCAATAATTACGCTCACCGGCGCACTCATTGTTCAATAATCACGCTCGCCGGCGAACGACCAACACGGTGGCCACCATCCATTCTCGACCACCTCCATACGTAGCTGCCTCCGTTGTAACTGCAACACTTCACCAACGGCAAAAATTGCAAGTTGCACCAGTAATTGCTCAAAGGTATATATGCTAGTGCAGTATCTTCTTGGATTTGGTTACTGAAAAATGGGTTTCACTTTAGCTTGTGTCCCAAACTACTCTTGTTCACCATCTGCTTGTGTAAATGCTTAAGCTATATGTTTTCCGCTCCTCGCCCTTGTCAATTTCAATTGTATGCGTTTATCTTTACTTAATGATGTGTCCTTTGATTTTCCTGCATTTCCCCACCAACTGCGTCAATGCACACAACTTGTTTGGCGCTGAAATTTTGAGAACTGGGAAACACACCCGCCAAAACTGAGCAAGTACCAAGTTCAAGAAATCCCTTTCTATTATTTAATTCTTCAATTTGTCAGCATTCGATTCTGTCAAAATCGACTTGCTCATGCATAGTGTAACTTTATATGGTTAACCTGCTTGATGAATTGTTTGTGCAATTGCAGTTGTGGAGGTGACACACTGTAGTTAAGGAGATGTATGGTAAGAAGGCGTGCGAGTTGGTAAAAGAATTTTCAAACAGCGAACGTGGGCAGCTTTCAGCTTTCAATGTAAGCTTCTGCCTGAGTTGTAATTTGAAGTTATCTGAATTCCCAACCTGTTGAGGGGTTTCTCTATGTTATATTTTTTGGAGGTAATTTAGCGTACATTAACCGAAAATTTAAATTATACAATGAGGCTCGATACACATCCCTAAGGGCTAATAAAATGATGGTAGAGCAAACTATCAATACACAAAAATTCCATAAACATAGTCTTGAAACTCTCACAGTCCAAAAGCAAGGATAAACACAAAACGGTTTTGAGTAAGTAGAAAGAAACAAAACTAAATATAGGGAATATAATTTTAGAAATAATAAGAATGTTAATAGTGAAAAAGTTAAAAATTCAAAACCAAAAGATACCTAAGAGTGAATATTTTCGTTATTTAGGTCCGATTATTAATAAGTATGGAAATATTGCAAATAATGTAATCCATATAATCAAAATTGGTTAGTTCAAGTGGAGGGGTGTTTCCGGTGTTGTATGTGATTGACGGATACCTACAAGATTAAAAGAAAATTTTGTGGGATAGTTATTAGGTTAACGATTTTATATGGGACATAATATTAAGCTACTAAGAAATATTACATAAATAAGATGAGTATTGTTAACATGAAAATGCTAAGGTGAATGTATGATAATACTAGAAAAGATAAAATTAGAAATGAAAAGATTTGTTGGATGTTAGGAGTCACACCAATTCAGGACAAATTAAGAAAAAATATATTACGATGGTTTAGATTTTGGATACATACAATGTTGACTAATTGATGCAGTAGTAAAGAAAAGTGACAAAATCATGAGTGATAGAAACACTAAGGGGAGGGGTAGATATATATTGACATGGGATACTATATTAAGAGAATGTGTGAACTTATTGAAACTAATTGAAGGTATCACCCTTAACAGAGCAGAATGGCATAAAATGATTCATGTAGCCGATCCTAATTGATTAGGATAAAGGCTTAGTTTGATTTGGTATTAGAGGGAATATCTCATTTTTCTTTAGCAAGTTTAAGAGTATCAATTCTCTCTATAGTCTTCTTCCTATTCTTACCACTTGAAGATAGAGTATTCCATAGGCCAACGAAGTTTCTGTCTGAAAAGGTTTTCGGAGGCATTTTCAAATATATAGATCGATTAACAGTAAGCTCAGAAACACTCCCAGATGAGGTAGCTAACTTCTCCTCCCTTTTGATGGAGGAATCTACTTGATGCTTCTTTAAAATCCGTTTTGCAATGGGTAACAACCACATCCACTAAGGGGACTATCCAAAATCCTCCCACTAACACAGGTCGACAAACCGGCATATATACACTTGGAGAACATACATTATCAACACGCTTTCCTTCCATTTCTTCTAGCACACAAGATTCAAGTACATTAAATAGATTCGAGGAGGAAACAACCTTACACATTGGAGAAGCTTTAGCAATACCTTTACATTTTTTCTTTTGACTTCTTTCCATTCACTAGGTTTTTGACTGGGGCCCATCCTTTTCTCTTATTTTTCATTCTTGTATGGGCAAGAAGGTAGATATCATAACCTTAGGCTTGTTAGGGCAAACATTATTAGAGTGAACAAAAATCACTCTAGTAATGATTGCTTATTTTCTTCAAAGAATTGCTAAATATGGTTAGGGATGTTAGTATGTTAAGAGCTAAAAGGGCATGAAATCTGTCCAGTGATTTCTAAAGGGTAAATGTGGGCTATCATAATTCGTGTTCAGGATATATGAGATCGAGTACACTCCTCAAATGTCCATTCCAATTGATTATTGGCACTCTTAGATGTTAAGAGCTAAAAGGGCATGAAATCTGTGCAGTGATTTCTAAAGGGTAACAGTGGCCAATCGCAATTCATGTTCATGATATATGAGATTGAGTACACTCTTCAAATGTTTATTCCAATTGATTATTGGTACTGTTAGAATATTTATTTTCTATTTTAGTTTTTCTGTATTAAGGGTACTATTGTCTTTGTGTTATGGAATATTTTAATATAAATAGATGCCAGATAGAGGGGCTCGAGTTCTTAAATCCTAATTTTTATCACTTGCCTTCTTTATTCTCTTTCTCTCAACCCCTAAATGTTTTGTTATTTGCACTTTAAGTTGGTATCAAAGCAATTCAATCTTATCTTAGAACAAGTCGTAGTGTTTTGGTACGAACCGTGACATCAAAAGAACGTTCCAAATCAGCGTGACGTCATGCCGATGTACGACCACTGACGATCGGAAACGATGTGGGTTGCCTCGTTTTAGGCCTCTTGTAATTATTCTGATTTTTGCATATTTTTTTGAAATAGTTTGATGCTCCGTTTGCAACCTTGAAGTTTCTCTTTTTTTTTTCCGGATATCCTAGTTTTTGATCCGTTAGATTTATTCTATAAGTGCCGAAAATACATACTCGGACCATCTTTGTGTTTGATTTGGTGTTTTCCATCACTTGTTGTCATTTTCACGTGGGTTCTACGCGATGTTTCTTCTAGTTGTGGTTTTTTCTCGCGATTGATGAAAGTTATGTCAAGATTGGTTCAAGAGTGTTGCAAGCCTTGTTCGATCTACCCTTTGATTGGTTTGCAAGATTAGTTGTGGTTGTGGTTCGCTATGCCCTCTAATCTCTCCTTGATTTGTTTTTGCTTTGATTTGATTTGATTCGTGCTTGGTTGGTTGTTTTAGAATTTGTTTTATTCTTTTGATCATAGTGGGATTCTTTTTCCTATGGCCAAGGTTAAATCCGTGAGTCTTAAAGATGATGGGTTCCCTCGTTGTGTTACATCTTAGTGTTTGAATGGGCTGAATTATGTGGCTTAGGCACATGGATTTAAATTTTTTCTCAAAGGAAAACAACAGTTGAGTTACATTACAGACCTTCCACCTGCAAAAGGAGATTCAAAATTTGCTGATTGGGAAAGTACATATTTAATGGTTATGGGTTGGTTATGGCACAGTTTGGAACCTCATATTACGACTACCGTCGAGTTTTGTAACACTTAGAAAAAAATTTGAGATTCTCTTGTTGATTCTTTGTCTAACCAAAGTAATGTTTCCCGAGTTTATGAACTTTTTGAGCAAATTTTCACAGCTAAGCAATTTAGTAAGCCTCTAGCTGAATATTATAGCACTATGAAAATCTTTTGGGATTTGGTGTTGCAACATCGCCCTTTCATCACTCGTCATTGGAAGGACTTTATGGTTGCCTCTCTCCTTTTTGGTTTGGGCCTTGACCAATAGGGGTTCAAAGATCAGATTCCTACCAGTGAGGCTTTACTTGTAACATCCTAACCCTTTTTACAGTAACGATATTGTCTGCTTTGAGCAAAGCCTTCACGGTTTTGTTCTTCCCAGGAGGTCACCCATCCTTGCATTACTCTAGTGTGAGCACACTTAACTGAGTTCTGTTAGGGTCTCTACCACTTAGGAAAAGACCTCGTTGCTATGTAAGAGTTCAAAGTTTTTCCTTTATAACTCAGGAACTCACTTTCTCTTTCCTATGTGGGATACCAGGATATCACAATTTATCCCCTTAAGGCTGCACGTTCCCGTGCAGTAACCTGCCAGCTCTAGTAGCATGTCAGTCCTTATCGACCCGCTCACTCAGTAGCCCGCCCACATGTCATGCGAGACGGCAGGGGCCCACACTCGGAGGTGGGGAGAGTTGGCTTTGATACCACTTGTAACACTCTGACCCTTCTAATGGCAACGATATTGTCCACTTTGGGCAAAGCCCCCACGGTTTTGTTGTTCCCAAGATGTCACCCATCATTGCATTACTCCAGCGTGAGCATGCTTAACTGAGTTCTGCTAGGGTATTTACCATTTAGGAAAAGACCTTGTTGCTATGTAAAGATGTAAAGTTTTCTTTTATAGTTCAAGAACTCCCTTTTCCTTTCCGATGTGGAATACCTGGATATCACATTACCTATTGCTGTTAATGTTTTGATTGCTTCAAGTGTTTTATTTTCCTTTTCACATTCCATTTGTTATACTTGAAAATTTGCTATTGGTTCTTGGTGATGAACTCATTATACATTTTTTTCTTTTTCCTTATCATTTTCAATATAAATTTTACTGCAACTAATGGTGCTCATTAGACTCCAAGTCTTATGTATTAGCACCTGTCGCACCTCTAAGTTTATCCATTGCTGGCTTTTAACCTGCATCACTTAACATACTTTTTGTCTTTAAATTCCAACTTTTCTCATCATTGTTATTCTTGTGAGCTAACGCCATATTTTGGCCCATCATTAATTGGTTACATATTCATAAAATTTTAAGCAATCATTTACTCTGAGTAAAAGGCCTGACATATTATTGTTCCATAAAAAGTGGAGTTACCAAGCTTTTGTTTGTTCAATGTTGACTTGAACCCAATATTATCATTTAACTTTCAACTTGCTTCTATTCTTGTGTAGACTAATCTATTTGCTCAAGTAATTGAAGAATGTAACTTTCATTTCCATCAGCTCCAATCCTTGCTGAGGTAACTCTCTTTGCCATTGTTTGCCATTTGGTTTTCTTAGATTCCCCCTTTATTTTTTTTTACTTTGCTGTTGTTATACTACTGCAGCAGACTTGCTTTTCTTTTGCATCTCAATTGCTAGTTGCAATAATATGCTGCTGTTTTCTTTTTTTTTTTAAAAAAAAAATTGTTAGCTGTCAGCATGCTGGTTTTTGGGCTAGTTGTTCCTGAAATCCTCAGTCCTGTCCATGAGGGTGCCTGTGCCACTTCAATCCCAATCCTTGTAAGTGGCAGACTGAGAGGAAACCCTAGCTTGTGATTTTCTCTCAGAAGTTGATGGCCTGAACCAGCAACATTCCCACCATGCTTTACATGTTCCTTAATGGTACTCATAAAATCTTAAGTAGGAGTGAACCAGAATTCTGACAAGATCACTTGCATAACAAATCATTTTGAAACAAAATAAAAATGCTAACTGGATTATGTTTTTGATGTTGTTATTATAACAATGGACTTTTGAGTCACACATCACTACGGAGACTAAGAAGTTAACTTGAAGCCTAACGATTTTAGTTTGTCATGTTGTTGTTTGACAAGAACTTGAAATTATAATGTCAACTTGCTGACATGACCAGTGTTTTGATGAGTTTGTAACTTTGTGCCAAGTCAATGGATTTCAGGACCCAATGCCAGACACTCATAAATTCATATCTAGGTCTGTACATGTGTGCCTTCGTATAGTTACATTTGCAAGTGATATGTTAAAAGTTTTGTCACCTTTGGCGTACATTGCTAATCAATCACCTTTGGCGTACATTGCTAATCGAATATGATATTATCATAGCAAAATGCAAGAAGAGTCGGACAACCAAACAGCTAAAAATCCAAACCACTTTGGGGCACTCACCCATCACCTTTCTTTAGTCCGCAACAAGCGCTGCCTAATGGCTTATGTGTAAGGCTTCATTATTTGTTGCATTTTTTTTCTTGTTCTCTAAATAAACTGTTTCTTGCTTGTATTTTCCGCACAAAATCATCTTCATGAATGATTCTGGGTTTTGTTCTTTGTATTTAACAGACATAATCGGGCAGAAGTCATTCAAAACTTAAGCTGGATCATTGAGCTTCCACTTCCTGAAGAAATTCAAGAGAAGCTCAGCAGTTCAGAGAAAGAGTATTCCAAAAATCATTCTGCAACTATAAAATCATACCAGTACGAAATGGACCTTGATTTGTCTGTGGTAATATCTCTATTCTCTCTCTGAAATTATTCTTTAACAAACATTTGCAAAGATTGAACTTCAATGCGAACCTTTCTACAGCTGATAAATTTTAAGAGGGTTTTAAGAACTAAGGTATTTTATAGTTATACTACAGTAATTTGATCAGAGTGGTAATTCCTCCAATGCTTGATTAGTCTCTTTGTAAGAAAATTATGAAATGATTGAATGAGTTCAATTAATATCCGACTATATTTCTCATCAAAGGTGACTTCACAAAGCTTGTATCCATGGACATCTAGTTCAACAGCATTTACACGCCTCTTTAATGATCCTTTTCTTATAATACGAGAACAAAAGCCTGAAAGCTTCAGCCTGTTTAAAAATGCTCCTCCTAATTTCCATGGAACAAACTGATGATTGTTAGACATAGGCATATAGCCATTATAAATTTTAGAAGGCCACTGTTGGAAAAGTAACTAGCAATGGAAGTGCTGGGAAGCATTTAACTATCCTTTTATACAGAACAAATCAACTAGGATTTAGAATTTGGATCATCAAAGTTTGATTATCTCATTGTTGTTCTGCTCCCTGTTGGAAAATCAAATGTACTTTCTGTAATACTCTGGCAGAGTAAAGTGGTTAAAGTTAACTCATAATCAGTTTTAACCAAACAAAATCCAGAAGAGAATGACATAACAATAAGAACTTAAAATCAACAAAGACTACCTATGAAGCAAAAATATGGGTACTGGCATGGGCACAGGACATGGTGATTTCAAAATAATCAGGACACAAGCACCGCGGGAATATGACACTTTTTTAAATATATTTATCCCATGTTTATAAATGGAATATCTAATAGTAAACAAAAATAAATAATTATCCAAATTATCCAATACACCATTATAAAAAAAGAAACATCAATAGGAAACGCGTGTGCTATGCCAAAAATTATTATTAGATCCCCAATAATTCTTTTAAAAATTTCACTAGAACCCCAATCTTGGCTTGCGGCGTGTCCGTTATTGGGCACGCGTGTTCTACTGTGTTCAATATTGTGTCATGCATAAAAAATAATAAAAAATCAGGACGCACCATGTGATGTGTCTGACACGTGTCCTGACATGTTCGAGCTGTATTTGACACGAACACAACACGTATTTTGGTGTCTGTGCTTCCTGAAAGACTACAAATTGATTTCAAATATAGAAGGAAATCATAATAAACTCACACTAGAGATAACAAATCTGATTCAGTAGAATGCAGAATTAAAAGAATCAAGAAAATCAAAACAAACTCACGGGAGAGATAACAAAACTGACTCATCAGAATGTAGGATCCGAAGAACCAATCAATGCTAGTGTTGAACACTATGTTCTTAAGAAAGAATTTGCACTCGCTTTGGTGCTTGTGATTTCTTGGATGTCTACCTCCAAGGATATAGTGATCAAATGGCAACCCAAGCAACATTACAATCTGAATGCCAAGCGAACCGATAGAGTGCACTTGCTCCGATGTTTACAGTTTCTTGAAACCTCCAAGGATACAATGATTAAATGGTAATCAAATGCAACACTATAATCTGAATGCCCAATGAACAAAGAGTGTGCACTTTCTTTGATTTAAATGACGGGAACAAAATCAACGAGAAGGAACTGAATGCAGAAAACAAATGAGGTAAGGAGTTGTATATACACAAGGAGTTTGTTCAAAATAAATGAGAAGGTAAAAAATACGACTGTTAATGGGGAGCCAAAGCCATTGAAGATGCACACATCTAGAAACATTAGCAAACTAACTTGCTGTTAACAAAAAATAATTTTAAATAATATTTGCCCAAATATATATATAACCCGGCCTTAGTTAGGTTGGGTCAGACAAGCACACAATGCTATATATCTTAATTTGACCTAACCTGATCTGCGTCAGGATGGTTTTGGACAAGCAGGCAACATTGGCCTGCACTTGTGGAAAACCCACACTCAACTAAGTCCTTCCTTTTCCAGATCTCACTTTTTATAAAAGTGTGAAAAAAAAATAAGCAAAATTTTTAATCTCACTTTGTCACAAAAGTTCAGTGCCCCTTGGGGGCCAACTCCAAATCCATGCAAGTTTATATATGTGCCCTCTAAGATTCTTCTAGGAAACCAATGTGGGACATAGCTAGTTACCATTCTTCAACCAATGTTCCAATGGTGATTTTTGGAGCCAATTTCTTATTCACTTCTTAATGGCTTTGGACAAGTGAATGTACAGTGGTAATCATCTCGGGGAAGTGAACACCTCTTGACCGGCCATCTTTTGAGGCGGTCCCATATTTATTTTAGCTCAAATTTGGCCAAGAATCAGCATTATAAAACCTTACAAAACCATTTTTCTAACATTTACAATTTGCCACTTCCAGTTGGATGAAACAGTGGTTACTGTTGCGAATGTCACTATGCATTCTATTCAAAAGATAATGTGAAGTTAAATTGTTGCCTACTTGTCTGGGCATGTTGTAGGGAGTGTGTTTGTAACCTTGGATCCAATCTTCTTAGAAGAAGCAATTTCCACCAATAGATCTGAAATGTTGATTGTACTGCCGATAGTCTTTCCTCTGTGGGAGGATGATTCATTATCGAATTTTCTTGTAAGAAATAGGTAGGTATCATTATTCTTAGCATCAAAGTTTGTGATCAAGATCTTTGAAGGGTTCATCCTGTTTTGGTAAGGATCATCAACATACTAGCTCTAAGATATAAACTTGAATTTCTACTTAGTGTCATTTCGCAACTAATAGGTCTGGAACCTGCCTGTCAAGTTTCATCTGTTTAAACAAGTCGTGAGGCAGCCATTCATTAAACTAATTATTAAGGGACAATTCAAAATGGGTGGTTTAGTTCCAAATGCGTAACTGTTTAATTAGGCTATGGCTCTGTGGACCACATTGTGCCTGTATAGAGCTTTGTACATTTTCTGCATAAGTTCGACTCTCACACTCTGGTCACTGAGATGTGAGAAATGATGCAAATGCACTCACAAGGTAGCTGCAGGTCACTGACAAAATGATGAAAATGCACTCACAATCATTGCAAGTAATGTGAGTAGTGTTGCAATGGGGATATGCACTTGAATTGCAAAATAATTCAATAATGCTAGTTAGATATTGAATTCTGCCATGATTGACTAAACACCCGAAGTCTCGTATCTTTTTGTGCGCAAGGATATGGTGCCACCTAAAGATCCACACATTAAGGTGAGAGTACTCGATGACATTGGCAGTGTGGCTCTCAGTGATCAAATTGCCAACCTTGCACGCCATGCAATTCTCTTTCTTAGGCGAACTGATGCTGAGACATACATCTCTCAGGTCAATTACTTAGATTTTGCATCAATTCACGTTCCGTGAATTTATAGTTCTGACAATGTCATTCTTGGCTGTGATGAACAGGGCCTGATGGAAGAGCTTACAGATTAAGTGAACTCGGTAATCTCTCACAGCTAGTGTTCAGTAATAGTGCTTTCCGAAGTATCCAGAGTGCATCAAGTGCAACCCACTTGGTGGACAATGTGGTTGTTATTGGAGGGTAAAAAATAGCAAAATCTTAGTTGTAGTAAACTGAGGGTGGCCTCCCCTTCCCATTCACAAAAAATGTAAATTTTTTGTCACTTGCACTTTCACTCACTGAAAAGGTGGGATTGTACGATGATGGTGCAATCTTGAATTCTACTGTACGATTTTGCTGCTTTTTTATTGTTTAATAAATTGTTTTTTTATACTTGATTATTCCAAATTGATTATTCCAACCCACTTGGTGGCCAATGTGGTTGTTATTGGAGGGTAAAAAATAGAAAAATCTTCCTGGAAAAGCAAGAGCTTCTGTTGTAGTAAACTGAGGGTGGCCTCTCCTCCTATTCACAAAAAATGTAAATTTTTGGTCACTTGCACTTTCACTCACTGAAAAGGTGGGATTGCACGATGATGGTGCAATCTTGAATTCTACTGTATGACTTTGCTGCTTTTTTTTTGTTTAATAAATTGTTTTTTTTATATTTGATTATTCCAAATTGACGGAAGGTTGTTAGCTGCATTCCATATTGTTTTTGAGATATTCCTTTAGCATTGGTGGACATATAAAAGAAATGAGCGAATTCTACTTGATCGACTGAGAGATTTGGTTTACAGCACCAGTGCTTTTAAGGTTGTCAATATCTCCTGCTCCAGTTGATATGAAATCTGAACAAAGCATCAGATTATTAATCCATTTAACAAACAGAGCACAACCTTATTGCGGATTGTTCCTAAGTTTTGGTCAAAAGGAGCAGTCTATGTAGCTGAATGCTAAAAGTAACTGTCTAAAAGTTATGACTTTGCTTCTGCCTTTATAGATTTGTCTTTGGTCCACAAGCACTCACTGAGAATAACCTCACCGCCTGCACTTATTCCTGTCGATATGCCTGAATGGGAACTTTCTTTCTCTCACGCACTTTACCTTAAGCACGGCAGATATAGAATATCTCACTCCCAGTACTGCAAAAGCAAAATTTGCTAGTATACAATGCCCTTGAACACTCCAGGATCATGGTTCAGTTTCCAATCACACACCTCTTGATTTGCCTTTGCAATCACTCCTGACCAGACAACAACTGCTTTTATAATGAAAAGTACGTTTAACCATTCTTCTCATTCCTATATTCTTTGCTTAATTAGAGCCAAAACACTCAGAAACCTAAATCCTCACACACTATAATGATTGTTTTCATTGTCCCCTCTTGAGTATAATTGAGGAGAAAGACCTCATCATACACTAAAGCATTCAGATAACAACAAACAATTTCAGTCCAAGCATCAAAAGAGTACCCTGGGTATTGGTTCTGGTACAGTGAATATCGAGCCATCAACACATCAGGAGCATCAATCCCAATAACCCTAAAATTGCGAACAGCTACATTCACCATGGTAGTGCAAGGTAGTATTTTCACTGTGCGGTGGCAAAACTTTCCCATTAGACAATAATTTGATTGATCAATAGTAATACAGGCCTCACGTATCTGAAATCTTGCCCCCCAGACCACTCCCTGAATTTGAAATCCTCCATGGAACGGCTCCTTAGTATATCACCGATCTTGCGGGTGCCATTCACACATTGCTCCACATCACCTGGGTTACTAAAGTAGTTGAAACAGACAATTGGGTTAACCCTGACTAGATGCCGACCAGAGATGGTGGAAATTATCACTGATTAAATGTGCTTTGAGGCCAAAACCAATTGCATTTGACCACAAAACAATGACTGTGCCTTTGACAATCCAAATTCCACTTTCATTGCAGAACAAAGACAATATAATATTGGATTGGCATGTAAAAATTACAGTGTTACATATAATGAAGGCATTGTCCTGAGGAGGTGTGGAAAAACAAGTTTCCCTGTCTCATCATTGAACACAAAGAAAGGCACTACTTTCTGTGTCTACCACTACCACTACCACTACCACTACTACTAGAGCCTCTTGATCCCTCAGACATGCAAGCATCTGCAACTGCTAAAATTTTAGTTTCAAATTTATGGCCTTTCACTGCTGCCCTCACCTTTCTCACCACCTGTTGTTTCATCACCCTACGCTCTGCTGATGACAGATGCTTACACTTGTCTACTCCCCTGAGGAGCCCAACCACACTTTCACCACTGCCCCCAGTGGCCTTTTCAACCCTTACAAGTTTCTCCACCAGCTGCAAAGAAAACATGCGCTCTAAACAGGCTTTGTTTCCCAACTCGACAAGATCAAGAACACAATGCACGTTTACTTCCCTTGTTTTTGCCGACTTGCTCTCGATCGAGTTAATTAGTTTCTCTACAAGACCCGTTCGGAGGATTCTGTTCAAAATAAGGATTCCACCTTTTCCGAAGAGCATCTGATGCAACAATGTGTAGGCTGAATCCTGCAGTTCTGAGATGTTGCATTGCATCATCTTGACCAGATCGGGAATAGTATCATACTCCAGAATCTTATTGATACAGGGTTCTCCTCCTGCGCAAGCGAGCTTCATCAGGAGAAATGCAGATTCGGATCTCATCGAGTTGTCTGGATGTCCATGTTGCAAGAGCTCTGAAAGTCTTTTGATTAGGGGACTTTGCAGGATCATGTCCTTAATTCCCGGGTCTCCTGCTTTCTCAACCATAGGTATGAGGTCTTGCATTGCATCCAATACCA
The DNA here is from genome assembly GCA_034768845.1 of Heliamphora exappendiculata. Lineage (NCBI taxonomy): Eukaryota > Viridiplantae > Streptophyta > Magnoliopsida > Ericales > Sarraceniaceae > Heliamphora > Heliamphora exappendiculata. The sequence goes on along the minus strand of JAOTRH010000016.1, from coordinate 4,048,439 downwards.
GCTGGTCATCAGTTCCGAGAATCTTACGAATGAGATCTTCAAATGTCCGTGGCTTTGGTGAGAAGGGAACATTTCGATCTGACAAAACGAACTTTTCCAAACTAAGCCTTGCTTGCCAAGGCAAGAGCTTGAGAGTGCCAGGTCGAAGAGAACCATTTGCAGCGGGGCTTCCAAGCTCATAAAATGCTTTCAATGTGACTATGGCATGGTGCTGCGCAATCTCAGATCCAACCTCAAGAAGTTTTATTAGACTCTTGTCGATCTCATAAGAAAACATATACTCAACGGCCTTTGACTTTCCCGCTATGGTCAGCGACATCAATGTTGTAAAGATGCTCTCATGCCATTCCTCGGCATTGGGAGATAGCAAATCTGCTAGCTGGTTCATGGGAATGCTCTGAAGCACCTTATCAACTGTATCAGGGCTTCCAAATTCTGCTACCTTTGCAAGGACAGTTGAAACATTAGTTTGGATCAAGGGATCTTGAGAGTCCTCTAATATACTTGCAAGCTTGTCCACTGCACCAATACCCTCAAGGGACGGAAAATAATCACAATAGTCACTCTTACTGAATATATTTGTGATTGCTTTTGCAGATGCTGCAATCACATCCCGCGAGTCTGCTGAGATCAGATCTCTAATTTTGGGTCCCAATATGCTACTAAAACTTGCCCTGCTAGCTTCAATTTCAGAAATGGAGATGCTAGCCATAAGAGCTTGGGTAAGTGCTTCCAAGGTGATAACTGTCTGTTTTTCTTCTAGAGCACTAAGGAAGAACTCTATCCTCTCCCTCGCAACTCTCTGAGATGTTTCCTTCCCGAACATAAAAAGCCATGGGCTGATAAAGGCTGTTCCTTCTGGTGTAGAATCATGTAGTAGAATTTTGAGGGAGTCGTCTATCTTGCCATTGAGGTACAGAGATACCATGTCATGTACTTGGTACAAGTGGTAAGAATCAGTTTTCTGTAGCAGTGAGCCTTCGACAAGTTTACAAACCACGAGAGGAAACAAATTCTCCTGCCCAAGAACTGACCAAACAGCCTCTAGGCAAGCTTCTGGTACAGGTTCAGCCCATGAAAGAGCAGCAATAGCTATAAATAGCCTTCCAGAATCTTCTGTCATTGCTTTTAGACTGAACTCAAATGATCCAAAAATGGTAACTGCATTCTCAGCTTCTTTCTCATTCACGTACAGGACTGGACCTGTTGCACACGCGGCATAGGTGGATAGGTTTGAGATAGCCTTTTCCCATTTTTCTGCTCTCATCTCTTTCCTAAGAACCTTGCCCATTACAGCAACTGTAAGAGGGTGGTGACCACAACGTTCAAGCAAACTCTCCGCTACATCCTATAGAACAATAAAAATCAGCAAATTACAAGGGAAACCATCAAGACCAAACATAACGAAATAAGCACATACAGGGAGTGTAAACAGTTGAGAAGCATAAAAGGGTTCAATTTGGAACTTCACTTCGATAGGTTGAAGATAACCACTTACAAATATAATGCTGTTTCAGGACACAATATCTTTATTTGTTGTCTGTGGTTAAAACATCAGTGTTGGAGGTCTAAAATCTCAATACGTATTAGTTAGGGTTTGAACTATTGGCTGTTACGTATTGTATTGCCGATACGTAATTTCGGGTTATATGTATCCATATATACACTTTTACGTGATATTTAGAACACACAAGGTTCGTTTGTCACTGGTGATACCAGTACCACCCTAATCACAAGGTAGTTAAATTTTCTCACAGAATGTTGAGCCCAGGCCAAAATCTGGCTGCCAAAATTTGTCTGTCATGTGGTGCGGTCACGCTAAACTTAAACAACAGTGTAATTTAATAACAAAACGTTGAGCCCAGACCAGAAATCTGGCTTGGAGCTAGAGAGTCAACAAAAAAAAAAAAATCAACCCTTCGAAAAATAGAATGGGATAAAAACCAAGGGCTTATTCTGACCCACTCCTTGTATTATCATCTTGTATAAAATGCATAATTGAGATATGGTCATTACTTCTGAAAGTAGTCATATTCTTTCACGCGTATGATCAAACTTTCAATCTAGCATTGTTATTAGGCTGGGCTGAGCAAATGGCAGTAGAGGAAGAATTGAATAGCTTTTTTTTATTGGGTATAGTCTGCAATTACTCAAATCTCAATTGGGATGGGATTTTCAATTTTCTTCCCATCTCTGTTGGCGACTTGCATGCCTTAAACCAAAAGACTATCTGAAAACCCTCAAGATCAAAGTCCAGAAACGCTTATGCTTCATAAAAATTTAATGAACTAAGAAAGCCTCTCCATTTTGCTGCTAGCATTGCGTGACTCGGAGATGTGCTGCATTAGTTAGGTGGTATGCACAAACTGTCTAATTGAGACAGGCCAACCACAAGTTGAAACTTGGGTGTTCAAGAATAACGTGTTTGAAAAAAATTAAATGGCTGACACGAGGATGTTTACAGGAGATACTTGTATAGTAGCTTCATATGACAGAGAGAGGGTCAATGTAAATGTTTGGATTGGCGTGCACAGAAGATCTGTGACAGAACCAGTGGAGTGCTGAAATACTACTAGAAATAGCTACATGGCATGGACAGCAGTCATGAAGAGAATTACTGGGAATAACAAAGATGCATCTTAAGCAGAGTACAACCAGGGGACATTAGCCCCGAGGTTTCATAAATATGATTTTGATGATACCAGTATTGTTTTAAGGGGGATTATTAATAGTTTAAAATGTTTACATTTTGAAATCCCTTTAGTGGTTAATGATCATATAGTGATTTGCTTAAAAGGGATTTGACTTGGTTGATTCACTTGCTTCTAGAACTTCTTGATTTTTGTTCAAAGTTTTTGCATAAATTCTTGATCTATCTCACTTGTCTTAGCCCTATTTGAACTTGTTTTAAAATTTATAATTGAGCAATGATGTCATAAAGTTCATCATTGTATGAAGGAATGACCTTTACTTTGTGTTTTGCAACAAGGTTTTATAAGGTGTTAGAAAGTGTAGACATTTTTCAGATTAGGGTTGACACCTTTGAGCATAATGTTCCATATCGGAGAAAATGTCAACACCTTTAGATAAGTGTTTTCAGCTCTTCCCATGTAGTCGCAAAGGTGCTGACACTTCACTTTTTGACAGAATATACAGAATTTTGTCTTAGAAGCAAAAGTGTCCACAGAAGCACAAAAGAGTCGACACTATTGGATAGTTTCAGCAAGGCTTCTTGGGCATGCATAGGTGTCGACACCTTTGAGAAAAGAGTCAAGGCATTTTCTGTGCAGATTCAAAGTTTGCGTTGAATGAGAGTTTTCAACGACTATTTCTTAGCATTTAATGTCTCCATCTATCTCGAATCGCCATTGTTCATTTGAGGGATTATATAAGAGATAAATGCTTCAAATTTGAATAGGAAGAAGAGCGATCTAAAGTATTCAATCTTGAGCACTAAAGAGTCAAGTCTTTATCTACCTCAAGCCTTAAAAATTCAATTTTCTGTACTTCATTGTTTCTATCTACTCTTAAGGAGTTATTGCGAGTGTTTTACACTGTATTCAATTCTTCAACCTATTGAAAAAGGGTCGTTGACTCTTGCATTGTTTGAGAGTGTTTGTGAGATACACTCTTGTTGAAACAAGAGAGTCAAAACAAGTACTATGAGGGGGATATCATCCATTGTGAAGGTTCGGTTGTACCTATGAAGCATCCAATTTGTAACTCTATTTGAAGATAGTAGAAATATTCATGGAGGATCTTGAGGAATGAATCTTGAGTTAAAGTCGAACCACTCTAAATCTTGTATTTTTCCTTCTCTTCTTCTTCTGTCTTATTTATTGCTTGCTGATCATATCTTAATATTTACTTCATATGCCCATTAGCTTGTGATGCCATTTTCTGCGTACATATCGAGGCATCTCATACACACACACACACACATACACACATATATATTGGATACTTTCATTAACTAATGATTAGTGTTCTTATTGGTTTTTAATTTTTAAAAACCCAATTCACCAATCTGCTCCTTCCACCACTTGGGTTTCCTATCTGGATAACAAGGGAGATTGAATGGTCAATGATGACATGAAGATGCACATAAATTTAGCTTACATACATGGACGAAAGTAAAGGGGGGCCAAGGCCACCCCAGATTTCGAAATTTATTCTTTTGTATATTAAATTTTTTTTTAAAATTATATAGTCATATTGTCATTTTTGTTTGTCAATAAATATAACCTTACAGCTTGCAGTTTAGTGAGTAGGGCTTCTTTCTTGTTGATTAGTTTACCTCTGCTGTATTGAAAGGTCTCCATTCCTATGATGGGTTAGCAAAATAATTTTTTTCCACGTTTCATCTCTTTATTCTTTTGTTTGTTCTTTCTTCGTCTCCTTTTCTTTTTTATTTATTATTTTGTTTGCCTCAATCAATTTAAAGTGTTTATTTTATTTTTATAATTGATTAAATTTAACCAATGTCCAACATTTTTGAATAAATTTTTTTTAAAAATGATGTCTTGCGTTAGTAATCACTGTCGCTTTCCTTCTGTTTCATTCACACATTGTTATTAGATAAAATATTCATTTTGGTTTACAATTCACTCTTAAATTAGAATTTATTATTGTTTTGGTACAAATGGATGCATAAGAATGCACTCCATAGCTTTTGTATAATTAAAAATATTTTGAGCATTATTTAAAATCATTTTGTTAATATAAAAAACGATTCATAAAATTTTCAACTATCTCTAATTTAGAAGTATCAATTTTTGAAAGTTGCCTCACAAATTTCAAAATATTGAATAAAAATTATTGACAAGTATTAAAAAGTACTTGTTTGTAGATTGTTATTATCAAATATCTTAATTAAGACAGGATAAATGTTATTTTTTATTTTGATATATTGAAGATAGGTTTTATTATTAGTTATATTTTTTTTTTGAACACGTTCATGGCCTCTTTGAAGTTGAAATTCTTGCTTCGTCTCTACTTACATTGATTACATTCATGAAGAAATATGAATACATTGCATACAGTAGCTAACAGAGTTCATACCGGCAGCTCATCTTCTTTAAGGAGGCTGTGATAGAGAAGAACTGATCTGCTTATTTCCTTTACATCATCCTTGCTTAATTCTACCTTCTCAGCTTCTGCTATTTCATATACAGATTCATTTCTCGTAGTTACCAAGTATCTGCAATCATTATCATACAACTTTGCAAACCTCTCAACTATGTCTTGTTCCCACACATCATCAAGCAGGATTAACATGCTCTTCTCATACAGTGCTTCTTGAAGCAAATAGCAAATATATTCAAGATCTCCACTGTTCTCATCATTAATCTTCTTCCAAAATCCAATCTGCACGAGCAATTTACATATTCTTCTAGTCAAGCGCTTTTGGTATTCATCCTTGCTACCATTACAAGCAGCTCTACGGCACCCTTGTCCGAATCCAAGTTCAACTGCTCCATCCACAAACTTCAACGGAGGGTCAGAAGCTACTTGACGAGCCAAACACGACTTTCCAATACCAGATAACCCAACAATTAAAATGACAGGGTGAGTGGTCTCTTGCTCTAGTAAACTTCTCACAAAATTGCACTTACTAGAAATGGGGTAACCTTGCTCTTTGTTTACTCTTAGTCGAATGGGGATGTTCCTTGCAGTTGATTCTATTACTTCCCCAACATGTTCAGTCAATCTTTGAGAATCAAGCCACCAGTTCAAGTCATCCTTAATTGAATTTAATATCTTCCCCAGTGGATCCCCTGCCACAGAACTCCATACAACTTTAGCCAAGTTTTTAATTCTACTCTTTGATACTATCCTTCTGGCTTTGCTGATGTTTGGCTGAAGTCGTTTGATTAGACCATTCAAACTTCCAATTTGATGATCCAGTTGCGGATTATGAATCTTGTATGAATGTTTCTGCCTAATTCGCTGTGTCAGATTCTCAAGATCACATACAAATTCCTCTAGGCTGCGAATCCTCTTTGGAGCTTCATCAAAATCCCAAGAGGCTTGTTCCAATGCACTAACAGCCCCTGCCATACTTGAGATTATTTGTGTTGCCGCAGCAAAAGCTTGAAATGCATCCATTTAAACCCTAATAAGGTAACAGGCCAATATTTCCAAATCTCCTCCAAATTATTAAAGTTTTGATTAGACCTCAAGACCAAGCAGCCCAAGGAAGCTTAATGGAAAACCCAAAAATTATTATTTGCTATAAACCACCAGGTAAGAGTAAGACTAAATTATAAAATCTGTCATCTCACATGGTACTTTAACTCTGAGGAAACCATCAAAACCAACTCCTTCAAGAATGAAAAACAAAATATAAAGATCAAGGTAGAATAATTCATTCATATAACCTCAGGCACCAGCTTTAAGTGATCTCCAGAAAAATGTTCTTCAATTAAGGACCAAAAGATCCAAAGTTTTCCAAGTGTCTGGCAAAGATTATCAATTCTCAACATACTATTATTATTATTATTTTTTATAACTTAAATGTCTGCACCCAATCCAATCCAATTTGGCCCGGGTTCCCTTGCATTTGGACATCCGAGAACTAATCCTAAGAACCCTGAAGTTAACGACCGAGTAAACCTTCACTGGTCTCAAGAAGACTCGAACTAACAACCAACACAAAGCCAAGGCCTTTACTAATCGAGCTACCCTGGTTAATTTTCAACCGATCATAACAATCAGAATCCAATTTCTGACAAATACTGAGAGCCTTCAACCCACGAGTGACTAGTAGAGATCAATCACTTCTCTAACCCACCAAAAGCCATACAATTTTCGGCTTCACAATAAGCAAAACCCAGATCTCAAAATGCTTTCAAGATCCCAATCGTTCAAGAGAACTCGGAAAATCGAGAAACGCAAGTGGTTGGACGAATGGATTTCTTACCGGTTAGCGACGAAGCTATGGGTCACCACCGACGGCTTGCCACGTGCGAAAGAAATGGGATCGCGGTTTCGAGGGTCCTCAAGAGTAAAGATTCTCTCTCCTATACCTCCCAAGATTTTGTTTAGTAGATTCGGAGTGAGCCTAAATTAATGGTTTGATCGGTTCATCTCGTAAAGCTCGTGAAAAATAAGAAGTAATGATACAAATTTTGAAAAACAAATATGCTTTGTTTATGTATTGAAGAGGATTGAATTTAATAGGGACAGAACTTTTAATTGGACTTTGGGCCTTTAGAACAGAGCAAGGCTCAAAAGAAAAGTTTAAGCTCGGCTCGCAATTCACCTACAATTGATTTGGTCCACAGGCGCATCACATTTGGATCCAAGCCTACTTGGGTCACAACTCCTGAGGTCAACAAAGGAGAAGCCAAGGTCAAAACTCTGCTGAGATTAACAGTATTAATGAGGGTTTTGCGTTCAATCTTAACAGTATTAACGAGGGTTGTGTGTTCAGTCTCAAAAATATGAATGTGAATGTCGTGGTCGATCTCATGAGCATTAATGACGATTTGATCAATTTTAGTAATTTTACACAATCTCACTGTTAGGTTCAACTTCTTTAAAATTATGAGCTTAATTTAACGACCGTCAAAATATAGGCTAATAATGGGTGAAAAAGTCAATTATAATACGCTAAAAAATCAACCTTAAATCTCTACATAAAGAAGAACTAATATTTTTTCAAAAGTACACACATTTTCTTTACTAAATCTCTCATGAAATATATGCATAACTCTCTCTCTCTCTCATTTTATCATATTTCTTACCTATAAAACACTATTTTAGGCATTAGAAGGGCTTTTCGTCAACTCCCGCCGACTAGTCTCATTCTTGCCATCATTTGTAGGTCGTCTTGGGCCCGTAGAAAGCCTCAAAGGATTAGTTCTCTCATTTTTCATTCTCCCTTACGGAATTTCTATCACATATTTGGCATGATTTACGAGATAAACAGTTCGAATTATCACCGATTCCAAATCCAAAAGAAGATCTCGAGAGAATCTCATTCCCTTGCGCAAGTGTCTCTGCACACTTGACTGAATCGATATGGATTCTGGTTTATAAAACCTCCAAAAATTTTAATTTTGAATGTTTTATTGGTTGATTTTACGATTTTTCCCGCGGTTCTATTTTTTATGAGTTTTTTTATTTCATTTTTGTCATGATCCCAATTGTAAGTTTATTGAACATAAAGTTGCTTGGTTTATATATGTATGTCTCACAAATACGAACGAGTCTCATTTCACTTTATATCTTACTTCTAATTTATATGTGCAAAAACCAAGCGAATAAAAGAATACACTACAAAATTGGCCTTCAAAATGAACAATGCCTTTGTGTCATATATCCACAATATATGGGAGCAAAATTTGGGTGAAGAACCAATCTCAAAGTCCATTACACTAGTCATTTAGTACAGCACCCTGTAGGAGTACACACCTTTCATTGGGGGTTCAATCTGTTAGCCTCATTGCAAATTGCACAGGCATCTGTTTAATGGTCTACTTCTGTGTCATGTTGCAAGTGGTACATTTCAGTTGTAGTGAAGTTAGGAAATACCTGAGTGGAAATACCTGAGTAAAAACTTGTTGGAGCACTCTAGGGGAGCTCGAAAATGTGGCAATTGAGCTCACAGATACTATTGACTTGCAAGTTGAGCTTTGCAAATTGTACAATTGGGTTAGACAGAAATGCCAATAGGTTAGAATTTGTTGGCTTAATCCTTGACACAAGTAAAGCAAAAGAGAATTATTGACTAAACTAGGACACTCTAGTCAATCATCATTATGAAGCCATAGTTTTATGGCTGACTTGAGGAATTAGACAAGATCTATTATATGAACAAAAGTCAAATCCAAGGCTCAGCTATAAATAGAGAGAGTTCACCCCATGGAAGTGCACAGACTCTTTATAGCCACAACTCTATCCATTTGATTCTTCACCTTCAAACGTTCACTAACTTGATCGTCGTAGTGTCTATTGGTCAAACTACTGGCTGGACAACACTGACTATTTATTTGTGTTCGAACTTCTTTTCACATACGAAAATATGAAATTCATAGATGTTACTCATCTAGCCAGTTGCCATCAATGACGAAATTGTAGATCTCAATTTTTACCCTCTATAGCGTTCCTAAAGGGCTCATTTGGTGGTGATTATTTTTATAGGATAATTAACTAGTGTACCTAGATGATTAGTAAATCGATTTTTATGAATTGAATTATAAGTGTAATGTTTTTTGTACCGAATGACGTTTGGTTAAAAGTAGAATAAGTTAAGTGATCGGTACGTAAAAGTGCCAATCAAATTCTATAAAGTATACTTCGCTAAGTCTTGATTATGCGTTTATTAATATATTTTTGTAGTATTTGCGTGTTAACATCAAAAGTGACAAGGTGGATGAGAAACAAGCATAAAATGGGACAAACGTGGGGAAATGGGACAAAACGAAAATTTTGAGAAAGTTTTGTCCGGATGGACCCAGGACGTTCTAATGGGTTAAACCAGAAGATTTGTATCCCGACAAACGTCAAGACGGTTTCACATAAAGAGAAAATTGTCTGAACGGGTGTCGAACATACTCACACAGAAGAAAACCGTCTGGACGAGCATCTAGACGGACCAAGGATTTTAAACTATGCAAAAACTCTATAACCATAGGGCAGAATATTATTATAAAAGGGCTGCTAGAGCCTATATTTTTACACTTTGGGATTTCAGACTTCAAGAGGCAACAAGAAGTGACGGCTACAGCTCGAGAAGTGACGAGAAGATGAAAATAGAGGCCCGAGAATCTGTTCTTCTTCAACTTTGCATGGATCAATGCTGCATAATGAGCGGCTAATCTTCTTTTTTCTAAGGTTTGATGAAACTTTAATCGGTACTTTAGTTGTAGTTTCAATTCTTAGTTTCTTTTAAATACTATTTCAACTTTCGTTCTATAATTTTGAAACGTTGACCTTTGATCAATGAATTTTTACGTTCCCAATCTAGTTTTCGTTTTTTACTTTATGTGATTGTAATAACGAGATTATACAACTATTTTTACTTTTTATTTCTATTTAAACGTGAGATAGTCTATACTTTAATAGAACAGATCGTACCAAGTTTACACGGATGACTCATGCATGTTTCGATAAACTATGTCAGGTTTGGATTAAACGTTATCTTCTTGATTATTTGTGTCTTGTAGTCAGGATCAGATTAAAATTGAACTATATTAAAAGATTAGAATCGTAACGAACCTAAAATATTAGGGCGAATTCAAAATTCTGTTATCCTTCTTCTCTAAATCAACTCTTACTTTCAGCTTAACTAATTTTAGTTTTTAGACTAAATCAACAAACAAATATTTTGATTGAAAAACTGGATGAACTTCCAAGTTATAAAAAATTGTAATTTAACCTTCTAGTCCTTAAGAAACGATATCCAAACTTAACCGCTATTTACTAAATAGTTGTTAATTTTAAAATTTTAACTATTTATTATTGGTACAATACGATACGAACCCCTAAGGATAAATAATATGTTATTTAGTTTGACATAATTTTAATAAAATTATTATAAAATTACAAAAAAGTGGGATAGCAATAGTTTGAAGACTCCTAAACCTATCTAGCTGGTGGGATAGTAATAATTTCAAGATAAGGAGCTTAAGGTAATTAAGAGTGTTAAGATGGCAATTTAACCTCCCTTTCAATATTGTTGATATTATTTTTTTGGGGCCATTCTTCGCAACGTAGACTTTCAAACAAACCACCTAAATTAATTATTATATTCTTTTGTGATTACTTTCATATTTATTCCCATTTGATTGATTTAACCATAACACTGGAATTAGTCCAATAATAATAAAAAATTAAAAAAAAAACGAAAATTAAAGATTATAATTGTGTATGAAAAATGCTAACCGAAGTTCATATTAGACTGTGATTAAGAAGTATATAATGTATAGATATCTGTGTAAAGTATATTGATATCTGTAAAAGTAATAGGTTCCATACCAAAAAATGTATTGATATTGAATTTTTTTTATCTCTATTAAATTATTATTTAAAGTCTATTATGTTCTCTTTAACAACACTCAATGGCCATATTTGTTTTGACGGACTAATAGTTCTCCCGGGCTATTAGTTCAAAACATAGTTCAATACCGCGTTTGTTAAGTTTTCGAACGAACTATTAGTCCGCCAAATAAGAGATAACTAGTGAAGAGGGAGGTGTGAGATTAGAAAGAATTAGATTAAAAAGTGAATTTAAAATTTTTAAAAAATAATAAAAAATATTAAAATATTAAAATAAATAATATAAAATTTAA
>JAOTRH010000016.1:4021533-4037042 GCA_034768845.1 Heliamphora exappendiculata | reverse complement strand
TAAAATTTAACTTATTAATTTATTTAAATTAATTTTAAAATAAATTAATTTAATATAATAATAAATTATTATTTAATCTGTTATTTAATTTTATTTAATTTAAATAAAAAAAGTAATTTTATTTTATTATTAATTTCATCTTATGTAATATTATCAAACTAGCCCATTATGTGTGGTGTAGATATGCTGCGCCTACCAATTTCGTGGTTTACAATTACGAGGCATTGAGAATAAACAGACAACAGCATTGAAATTTGAAAGATCACAATCCGAACAGCATTGCATTGATTTCTGTTGTCTGCCACTCATCGTCTATGGTATTTCAAAAATATATATTTTATAATTTATCATTATTTAAAAGATTTTTTTTAACTATAGCTCGTAAAAAGGTTGATAAGAATACTCTTCTAATGAGAATTTCTTATCAATGAATTATTCAGTAATTTTGGAGTTTTATGTTTTATTAATTACTAAGTATTTTTATTTAATAATATAATAAAAATAACTTAGTTAGTGTGTGTTGTATTAAAGTTATAACAAATTCTATCTAATATCAATGAGAGAAATAAAAAAAAATAATACACGTAATTTACTTGATTTACTTAATAAGAACTATATTATGATTTACTGTAAAGTTTCACACAACTTAATATATGAAAAAAATTTATTTATAAAAATATTAGGTGACATTATCTTTATAATATTTTAAAAGTACCTTTTAATTCCTTATTACTTGAAGGATAATTCTTTTAACCATTGCCCATTGAACAAGATTAAGAATATTTTTTCAATAATGATGTATTGTTTAGACACTTACTAAATGCATTAAATATTTAGTACATATTATTCGTATGTGTAATAAGTAAAAAAATGTATGCTTTTAAAAGCTCTCGATCACTAAGTATTACGAGTGATTGGTGCTTTTTCATAAATTTACTTTTAATAGTAAGAGTAATCTCTTACTGGTTGACTATAAAATTTTGAGATTTTTGTTATATTTGTAAATTTTTCTTTATTTTCTAGATATATATTTTTTAAAAATTTTTTGGGTCATTTTAAATTTTTTCAATTTTCAAGTCGATTCGATCAATTCGTAGAGCTATTTATCTAAAATCTGAATCAATTTATGTGTACATCAACTAATCAACACATCTAAATTAATGCAAGGTGTAGGTTCAAATCTTATATCTCGACTTTTTTAAATGGTCGAATTAGTCCTGAAATTTTATGTTCTCAAATACTATGTCTGTTTTAATTGGGTACTAAATTATGTTTCGAAATTTTTATATTTTAAAATTCTTATATGATTTATGATTAAAAGTGTATTAAAATATATGACCAATTAAATTCAGAGAATGTACCGTCCAATTCATATGTCGCCCCACCACGTCGGTAGTATATTTTAAGGACAATGCCTTTTTGATTGAAATAAAACCTTTTATTTTTTCTAGAGTTCACCATTTCAAAATTAATAAAAATAGGCAATTCTACATTTATTTTCATTGAATTATATTATAAATAATAAGCTACAATATGTATGTCAATTTGTTGAATTAGATTAGAATTAATAATCTAGAATACGTGTGATTATTTATCTCAAATTCTTAAGTATTATTTGCTCTTCCCTCCCAATTATATTTTCTTTCTCTAACAATTTAAAATGATTTTATCTTTTATTTCATTTATTTTTTTATGTTAACTAAACATAATATAAATGATATCATGGGATATCTAATTTAATTTATTACTCTTTAATATTAAAAAAAAGATAGGCATACTATATTACCAATGAAAAAATGTTAAACGTAATTTAATAGACATTAGACAATAAATTAGTAATGAATGGATATTTATGTAAAGTGTGTTACTATCTATAAAAATGATATAATCTATTATACTAATAATAATTATTCACTAAGATGTCTTTAGTGGGATCCATTGGGGTATTTGTTGTAGCTCTAATTATAAATTTATGAAGTATAGTAAAAAAATATGTGATTATTAATTTATAAAATTTAGAATCAAAATCTATAAATAAAAAATTATAAGTGCACTTATTTGAATTTTTTAAACTTTTTATTGAAGAATAAGTTAAGGAACTATTATTTAAGAAGTAACAAATACCCATTATTTAGCCCATGTTTACAAATAAACCAATTTTTAAGCAAGACTGTTGGTATCTCTAAAAAAATCACAATTTTTTTAATTTCAAAGCTATACACTAATTTTCTTGAAATGAAATAATTATAATACTTTTAATTAAAAAGACAATTTTACTCTAAAAATTTGAAGAAAAAAAACTATTGTCATTATCTCATTTGTTAGAACTTTAATGCCAAAAGGAAGAGTATATAAAGTCTTTTAACAAAAATTAAAAGGAAAAAAATTATTCAAAAAAATTATCCCAAAAGAATTTAAATTAAGAAAACTAAATATATAGTTTTTAAACATCCCTAGACTTATTACTCTCTATCTTTTATTGATCCAAACAAAGATCGTAGAATGAAAATGGTCATAGTGTAAGAAGTGAAGGGGGATCGAATTCAATTTGAGCTAGTCCTATTATGCCCCATTAGGCCTAGGGTAGAAGACTTTACGATCGGAAGAGATAGAGCTTAAGGTGGATTATAACCTCTATAGTAGGTCACGTTAAATGCGATGGCGAATTACTAATTTAGTACGAAGATTGTTTGAACTGAGCTAATATCATTAATAATGGTAGCGTGATTGAACTTCTAGTACTAATAAGGATAATTTGTTCAAACTAAAAGCATTAATTGTGATTAGATCAAGACCGTATAATCACTGTCGTATATTATCTCAAGTCCTATAAATCTTATTTATTCGTTTGCAAGGTAAAACTTATGATGCAATTGGCTCATAAAGAGTCTTAAAAAAAGATATATCAACCTGTCCATATAAAAAGAGACCAAGCACAAATCATTTAGGTATGAAAAATACTTATACGGAGAAAATCTATTAATTCATTTTCTCTCTATATACTTTTATTAAAATCGTTGGCTTCCAACACTCACCGCTGAGAAGTTTACAATTATTACATTATTCAGGATATCTTTTGAGCCGGATGCAACCCGCTCAATTCTAAATCCCCCTACTGCTTGACCCCGTACAACACGTGCAGGATTCTCTGTTGGAGGTGTGACCACGTAGATTAGATTAGATCATATCAGTTTGTGGGACTCGTTTAAGATTCCAATTAAACTAAGGCAAACATCGAGGTTGGCGCTGCCAAAAAGATCCAACAATATACTTCTTTGATATGGATTTTTTACAGCAGATCTTGGGTTGGGGGGACATTATTACTGCTTGGAGCTTCAATAATCAAGAAGACTCATCCATCCGCCTCACCCCCTCCAGTACGAACCATGCTGGAAAGATCTACCCAAGGTAACAAATATAAGCGCGCCTCTTCTTTGTCTTCTACCTATTTCTTGCGACATTTCTAGCAAGTGGGAACGTGGGACGGATAGAAAGACAATCACGAATTGCTCATGGGTAATTTTTGAATGGTTGGTGCATATAAACATTTAACACTCTCCAAAAAATTGGAAATTGGGTGATTTGGCTGGCACTAAGAGTGTGATATTGGTTCTGGGTTTTTCTGTTTTCTTCAGGAATTGCAGAGAGAAAAAGAGAGAATTCTGGGTTTTGGATATTTCCTTGTCAGTTTTGTGAGAGAGAGAGAGAGAGAGAGAGAAATCTGGTTAGAAAAGATTGCCTTCTTGGGAGGTGATCTTCATAGTCCCATTAAAAGTTTGCACAAGGAGAATTGGGCTCGTGTCTTTAATGGGATTTTGCTATTGTATATATATTGGATTTTGGGAAGGCGAAAATTGAATTTTTTTGAATTGGGTTTTGGTTGTTGAAGGTTAGAAATTAAAGAAGTAATTTTTGTACAGAGCTTTCGGGTATTTCTACTGATAGTTAATTATAGGATTTATCTGTTAAGATTCATTTATTTTCAGAACTGGCAGAACTTGCAAGATTGCGGTATATTTGTGGGTCTCTTGAATTGTAACTTGTTCAGAGAAGAATTTTGGGGATTTGGTAATTTATTGACAAAGACATACAAATATATCAGCTCAAGTGGTTAACTTGGGTATCATAGGGTATCTGGGATAGAGGCATGACAATAGCTTTCCAATCTTTGAATTACCCTGCTGCTCATCTATTTGGTTATGTGAATAAGCATAGAAGCCAGTACCCAACAAGGACAAATCCAGCTCTAGCTATTCCGCCATCTTCGATTCTCTTACAAACTGATGACAGTGGCAATCTACTTGATTCCAAGAAAAATCTCGGTTCAGATTCAGCAATAAACAGCAATTCTGGTGGCTCCCTTCTGAGTCAAGATAATACGGTAGGAATCATTGGAGGTGTATCTATAAACTCTACTTTGAATTTCTTAAAAAAACTTGTACAGTGGAGTACAAAAGATGGAGAGGATTGCATACCATTTGTTCTCTGCTCCGATCCGGTGCTAAGCAAGGAACTTTTATCACACGAGAGAAGTTCGTTCCCTTCCTTAGCCAGTAAAAATGAGAGATTCCAGATGGATCACACTTCAGTGGAAAATCTGAGAGGGAAAAGGGCTTTTCTTGAGAACTCTGGAGCTCGTTGCATCGTAATGCCTTGTCACGTATCACATGCGTGGCATGGTGAAGTTTCCAGGGGATGTTCTGTCCCTTTCCTTCATATGGGTGAATGTGTTGCAAGGGAGCTCAAGGAAGCAAAGTTGAGGCCACTTGAAGCTGGAAGTCCTCTGCGGATTGGGGTTCTTGCCACTGATGCAACTCTGATAGCGGGTTTTTATCAGGAGAAACTTCAGAATGAGGTATATCTATCTGTTTGTTACGGTCACTTCCTGTTACTTTTTGGCATCGATGCTGATTAGAAATAACTCTGATAGTGCATGTTTCGTTGATGCTAAATGCTGCAAGAAATGAGAAACGAGAAACTAGTGTTTTCACTAATGTCATAGTTCCAACTTTCACTTCTGGCAGTCAAACTTGATATGCATTGACAAAGGTATTTAAGTTCATAACTCTGTGTAATGGGAGCAAGTACAACAACCAACCAAAAGATTTCCATAATCTCTCTATTTCTATTTTTAAGGTTATTTGTGCTTGCCTTTACTGAAGTTTAGTTTGCTGGTAGTAGAGACAAAGGGAAACAGAAGCAGGTTAGAAACATAGGGAGTGGCGAGTGGGAAATGTTTTTTGGAGTTCCACTGAAAAAGAAAATTCATCTCTTTTCCTATTAACCTTTTTGAATAGTGACATTACTTACCTTCAAGAGTTTGTGGATACTTCAATCAACAGTGCATGATATAACTCTCAAATAAACAATATAACAAATTCAGAAACCAATACATTGATTTGCGGAATAAGTTAGTTTTTAGATAGATCTGTCAGTGAAAGAGAACTTGCTACCGTATAGAAGGTATCCAAAGAGGGGAAAAAGAAATTCTCACAAGTAAAATGAATGATAGAAAACCTTTATCAGGGCTATTTTGTCCCAATTGAATCAAATCCTTGCAGTATGTTCAAATAGCTATTCGAATAATGTTAGAAAAAGTAAGGAAAAGGAAATTCATGCTATTTAGTTGAGTCCATTTGCTTTTCTTAACTCGTGGGGGTCATTTATGGTGCAAATAGTGACTTTATTTTAGTTTTTATTAACTATTAGTCAAAACCATTTTACCTGTTGGGTTTGGCAAGATTACTACCCCTTTATTTTGATATTGATTTTAAAATTACTAAATTACTAAATTACTAAATACATTTTAAAGGAAATTAAAGATGTGATGGAGGAAAGTTTCTCTAAGGACCTAGTGGGAGGTAAGGGGTGGCATTTATATCTATACTGTAATCTAAAGAAGGTTGACAAGTCTCCTTTTAACATAGGAGCAATCCAAGCCATCAAATCTAGTGAGCTTTTCAGTTGCAAGGAAAAGTTCTGAAACACCAAAAAAAAAATTCTCACATCATCTTAGGCTAAGTTCACCAATATGCCTTTGAGAGTATCAACTAACATTTTGACTCGAACTTGGAATTAGCATAAGACAAGTGCTATAAGAAATTTTCTGAATGGATTTGAACTATCTTGCGCCACCAGCAGGACTTATGGTTAATTCTGCACATCCTGTCTTTGTTAAGCTTCATAAAACCGGTGGGAAGGTTTCTCCACTTTGATATAAAAGGTCGTGTGACACTTAGCTGCTTGAGTAGTTGAAATTGCAAAAGAGAAACCAGTTAGACTCATTCACCACATCTTTGATATCATACGCAGATACAGATTCCTGAACCAGTTGTGTGTACAAATATTTTCCATCCTTGGATCCATCTTTTGCTATCAAATTCTTGAGTTCAGTCATTCCAAATTAACCAACTAATAGAGAAGGGGAGGGCATTTAAACAACCAATATCCATTGTAGAGCTCCAATTTTATGAGGAATGAGGTATGTAGGAACCCCGACAACTTGGGTTTACATTCCACATCCCATCTACCAGATCACAATTGGAAGGATGATGAACATCAGATTCCCAAAATCCTTCTGAAGATCAAGTGGCATATTGGCGCTTTAGGAATACCACAAGTAATATTCTTGTCATCTGGATTGACCATTTTTGCATTTCTCTAATTTGATGATAGTTGTTCTGACTGACTATGTTAAATACAAGAAAATGATTTCACTGGGATGGTTTCAAACATGCAGTCTTTCACTATTGGGTTGGAGATCACTCTCCTTTTGTTTTCATTAAATTTCCCAAAAGCTTCTGGGTAACCTCCAACCTCCAGTCATCAGTAAAAAATGTAATTGCCTAAATGCTTGAATCTGATAGTGAAGATTTGTTGTAGCCTATTAAGCCTCCATTTGGGTTAATTTTTTATACACCTTTCTTTCGTATTTAGTGAACCTTTTTCAACTTTAGTTCAAACTTTTACATGCCTTAGATTTCTTTTATGACAAGGAATCGGAAAAGTAAAAATATTATAAAAAAAAAAAGTTAATAAAAGACAATAAAAAAACCCGTTAAGGCCTTTATAAGGATTTTTCCCCGTCTTTTGTGAATTTTTTTCAACTTTAGTTGCTTAAATGCTTGAATCTGTTAGTGAAGATTTGTTGTAGTTTATTAAGCCTCCATTTGGGTTAATTTTTTATACACTTTTCTTTCGTATTTAGTGAACTTTTTTCAACTTTAGTTCAAACTTTTATATATCTGAGATTTCTTTTATGACAAGGAATCGGAAAAGTAAAAATATTATTAAAAAAAAGTTAAAAAAAGACAATAAAAAACCCATTGAGGCCTTATAAGGATTTTCCCCTCGTCTTTTGTGAATTTTTTCAATTTTAGTCCAAACTTTTAATACATTTTAAATTCCTCTCGTCTTGAGCTATGTGCCGAATTCGGGCATAGGTATTAGAATCGATACGTCTACAGGTAAAACTCTCTAGTTCTCATAATTGTAGAATACAAGGATTCAGATAAAAAAGTGGACACGAGTATAGAAATACAACACGTATAATGCGTTGCTTTTATTATTATATTTATTTATATGTATGTACATATAGAATTTTATATAAAGTGCTTGAAAAAACAATATATGCATAATTTATAAACAATGTGTGAGATATTTTTTTTCGCAAGGAGATAATGCTAGATAACTTAGTATTCAATTTTTCCAGACGAATAATGATTCAGTGTGGCAGTTGTTATGAATTTTCTTGCATAGTGGCATCTTTTAAGAGCAAAAATTACAATGTCACATCATTCAAGTGTCTAACTAGAGGTTATTGTGTCTAATACAAATCCAGCAACGCCCTAAATTGGAAAATTGATGTAACACAGGTCACCGTGAATGGAAAAGTAAAAATCTTAAACCGAAATATAAAAAAAGAAGTACAAGAAAAGATCAAAGAAATCCATTTAAATGCTGTCCCAAGCGGACACAACTTGCAAAAAAATCTTGTACGAAATCAATTCTTCGCTTCTTGCTCTTCCACTTTGTTAAGCCAAATCGTTCAATTGTTCTGGTTCATCCAATAACGTTAAGCTCCAATTGGTCAAGGAAATGTGGCCATTAAACCATTCAAGTGAAGATTGTTAGTCTTTTGTTGTGCTTTTCATAGTCTCGGAGTAAAATCTTGTTTTTTGGTTTTGTATGGAATTTAAATCATCCAACGTGCGTTACATGGCATTTTAAGTCAAGTTGGTTTTGTGCTTTTTCTTAGTCATTGCACTTAATTCCGTTGTAGATTCCAGGTTATGCTTTTAGTTCTGTCTTCAACTTGAAAGTCTATATTCAATGAAATATCCTGCCTTGTAGATATTCTCACATGCATATTATCACTTTTTTAAGTAGTGAGATTTTGATGGAAATGAATATATTCAACAACAAGTGTACTCATTTTGCAGCAAATAACAAAGTTGCCTTAAAAATGTTGGGTAACTAGTTTAAGGTATGGACCAGAACTTAGCTGCCCTCTCACTTAGCTGGACCATAAACTGCTACTGCCTACCTTAATTCTTGGGCTTGTAGTTGTAGCAACTAGCAAGGCTACTATAAGTGATGCCTTACAGGCTTGCCCTGTTTGGGATAAGTTTGCTTATTTGCTTATTTAATATTGTACATTTTCGTCTTTAGTGAAAATTTTCCATCATTTAATCAAACTATTATACTTTCTAGACTACTCTCTGTTAGCCTAAAGGTTTTTTAGCTAGATTTTGATGATTTTAATAAGTTATTTTTTTAATTAAATTGATTTAAAAAGTATTCTATTTATTTGTTTAAAAAAAGGTAGGTGTTGATACTACATGACTAATGAGTCGACACCTTAAGCCATTTGTGCTAATTCTTTGCATCCAATGAGTTGACACTAAGTGTTCTGTCAAAGAACATTTTGAGTTGACACAAATTGATATTTGAGTCGACACCTAAAGGCTAAGTACGCTTGAAACTCTCAAGTGTGCCGACACATTAAGAATTTGAGTCGACACTTTAATATATTTGTTTAAGGCGTTTCAGGTATTCGTTTGAGTCGATACCAGACTAGTTTGGGTCGACACCTTTAGTATTGGATCGGAATCCAAGCAGTTGAGCAAAATGAGTCGACACAAAAAGAATTTGAGTCGACACAAAAAGAATTTGAGTCGACACCTATACAAGTGGGTCAACACTAACGCCATTTGATTCGACACCAAGTAATCCATCGGATTCCTGACTTTGGGAAAAATAAGTCGACACCAAAGCTAAATGGGTCAACACCAGAGCTTCAAGACAATTCCCGGCTCCAACTCAAACGGGTTGACACCAAAGGTTCATGAGTTGACACAAAGGTTCCCTACGGGAACAAGCCATTTGGGTTGACACCAAAACAACTAAGTCCGTCTGCAGTTTTCTGAGTCGATACCATATCAAAATGAGCCAACTCTAAAACTACAGACGCTGACTGCAATTTTATGAGTTAACACCAAAATGAAGATGAGTCGACACCAAAATTCCAGTAGCTTGCCAGATAAAATGAGTCGACACCAAAACGATATGAGTCAACACCAAAGGTCTCTCCTGAAAAACTGAAGTAATAATTGAGTCGACACCAAAAGCTCTATGAGTCGACACCACCGTGTGGGTGGAAAATAAGCATAGTTTGTGTCGACACCATTAAAGAAATGAGTCAACACAATCACTTAAGAAACTATGCCCTAGACATTTTGAGTCGATACAAAATGATTTTAAGTTGACCCCTGCGACAGATTTCAAATCTCGCGCTGGTTCCAATGGTTGAATTTCAGAGTATTAATTGCCTCCACCAACCCACCAACGGTCATTTAATTCAGATGGCTATAAAAGGAGTTAAGATTCAGAGTTTTTAATTAACTGGAACATTTGGACACTATTCTATTGCTTGAATTAAAAGCTCAAATCTTCAAGACAACATTTATTGTTCATTAACTCCTCCACCCAATTCTCACCTCTTTGTATTAATTTATTTTCAATCATTTGTAAAGAGGGTGAGTGAGTGAATATTTAATTTTCATACATTTATTGTAATAAAGGGTGAGCCACCATTGATCCTTTGAGTGAGTGAGTGATACTCTTCAAAGAAGAGCTCGAGAGTGATTAGAAGAAAACATGAGTTGTTTTCGTAGGATCATCTTGGGATTGTAAAAGGTTTTGAATGCATCCGTGAAGTATTCTATTTTAGTAGAAATTCTCAAGGGGAGTCTCGAGTAGTGGACATAGGTTTGGAAGAAGCCGAACCACTATAAATCTTGGTGTCCGGTTCATTTTTTCTCTCCCCTACCTCTTTAATTTTCTTATTGCTTTAGTTCTTGATATATTTGCTATATTTACTTGTGAAATTAAATTTTTTTTAAAATTGTTATTATTATTTTTAAAACCCAATTCACCCCCTCTTGGGTTTCCTAGGACTAACACTCTCATGGAGACGAGCTAAAAAAATAAATTTTTTTATCAAAATATAAAAAAAGTCTAGAAAAAACAAAAATAAGCCAATAAGCCAAATTTTATGTTGTTTATTTTCGTCTTTAGTGGATTTATTTTATCTTTTGATCAAATTTTTTTACTTTTTGAGTTCATCTCATTGAAACGATTTGGAAGAGTAAACAAATTTAGTCAAAAGTTGAAAAAAATTTTAAAAAGACAAAAATAAGCAAAATCTTGACATTTAGCCCAGACAGGAGTAGGAGCCTGAGTATCCACCTGCTGTTTTATTAACAAGAGTCCTCAAGTATTCTTGTGCTTATTGAGTTGGGAGTCTTGGGGCAATTTGAGGTTGATATGCACTTGAGACGAGTGTGGCATTTAGCAATGAAAATATGGAGGATAAGATTCAGATTTCAGGGTGATTTATCTCTTCTAACCCGTACATGTTATGGAGAATGGTTTAAAAAATGAAAAATCAGAATCATTTGATTGCACAAAATGGTTTTGAATTGTTAGCAAAGAGGAGAAATATTATTGCTATTAACAGACTTCCTGCTAATGATGAATTACAGGATATATATAAAGAGACAAGAAATCCTTATAGTGTAAGAATGATTAAATTATCCCTTAGTTATATCTAAAATAATAAAAATACACTCTTACGTGAATAACTAATAATCCTTTTAATTTTCAAACGTCTTATGATCTCAGTTCTTTTGGTGAATTCATCAATAGGTGGGTTGTAATCCTCTGTTGTCAGCAATTACATTGCCATGTCACTTTATGGGATAACTCTCACTTATCTGTAAGTTGTGATGCTCTTGAGGGGATGAAGTTGGGAGGAAATTTGGTTGCTGAAACTACACGATGGTAATCCTAGGGAATAGCTTTCACCTTGTCGCTGCCTAGATGTTTCAGACATGCTTGTTAGGCTAAAGTAAGATTACTTCAAAATATAAGTTTGGCTGTGGTTTTCTGGGTAATAGATAATTCTAAAATATGATTGTACATCTTGCTCTCTATATCTGAAGTGAGGTTCCTAGGTACTAATTAAATAGACCTTTTATCTTCCAAGCTCTTAATTGTTTGGATAGGTAAGACCTTACTATAATTTGGTTTTTGCATTGATCTTGATGACATGACATGAATCTTGTTATTAAAATAAAGAGAAAAAGAGCAGAGAGACATGAATCTTGTTATTAAAATAAAAGGAAAAAGAGCAGAGAGAGAGAGAGAGAGAGAGACTGACAGGCAAACAGAGAGTGAAAAGGGAAGCTTCCTTCTTCAATACATATTGTTCCCCACAACTCATTTATTTTGCTGCAATTATGTTGCAAAATGTCTAGTTTCCTCATGCAATACTACAGTCTCCAGGTGACCGCTACTGGTTCTTGTATATGTTCTGATCAGACTCACATTGGACACACCACAAGTCCATCTTGTAAGGCCATGGTGCTGTAGCCCACATTGAATAAGATGCTTGGATGACACTGGTACATGTTAATACTTTTAGGCTTAGTTTGATATCCTAATAACTCGGGATTGGATTGCACTAATTTTTTAGTGCAATCCAATCCCTTATTTGGTTTTCTGACTGAAAATTAGTGCAGTGTAGGTCTTCGTATTTGTTTAGCCAACTGATAATTCTCCGTATTGGGCCATTGGATAAATTATATGGCATGTAAGATATTGAAGTTGGGGATAACTAATACCATAGGGAGTGTGGTATTGGCTTTTGGACTACTTAATTCATATAATAGTTAAAACTAGTTATATCTCATGATTCTTTTATAACTAATACAATTCAATCCATCTGTCCAATTAAAACAATTCAATCCCACTATTTATCCTATCCCACCGTATAATTAATACAATCCAATCCATCATTTATCTATTTACTTGAAAAAAATTCAAAAAATAAACCGAGGCCTTACTGTTCTAATTTGGATTAAAACTAGCTATGTCCAACAAAAATAATTCTTTGAATGGGGTTATTTGTACAATTGGCCATTGTTTATATCTTATACCTGGCTTCTCCTGTTTGCAAGTTTTGAAATTATTGGTGATTGCTGCCTTGGCTTGTGTATGTAGGGTTTTGAGGTGGTGCTGCCAGATAAAGCAACTATCGAACATACCGTAATTCCTGCAGTTGAAGCTTTAAACAGAAAGGATACGGAAGGGGCACGGAATCTGTTAAGAATTGCACTACAAGTTCTTCTGGTTAGGGCTGTGAATACTGTCATCCTTGCCTCGGATGACATGCGGGAGCTGTTGCCTCAGGAAGATCATCTTCTTAAGAAATGTATCGACCCAATGGATGCATTGGCCAGGTCAACGATTAAGTGGGCTCGATCTGCCAGAAAAGGGAAATGAAGAACACCTAGAATGCGATGCATTCAGTTTGTCAATCCATTACCAATTTATCACAGTAACTTTTGTTTATCAATCTCATTTGTTTTTTTGTTTTGATTTATTTCATAATCTTGTTATCATGTCAGGTGAATTGTAGCCGTGAACTCATGATCCTTTGGTTCTTTTTATTGGGTTGATGAAGAATCACAGTTAAGGGGAGAACCATGTTCAAAATTGGTGTTTAGTGTTGGAGAGTAGAACCATTGTGGAAGGAAATCCTTATTAATGAGTTGGTTAGTTTGTATGGCTTTTCATAAATGCTTTTGCTTGATGCCTTGATTATGCCTATCTGTCTTGATTGAAATCACCTATCTTGAAAATTATGCATATCTGTCAAATTATGCCTATCTGTCTTGATTGAATACTGTTAGATAAGTATTGAGATTCTCGTGCCTCAAAATTTTCACATGATCCATAGACTTAATGCATTGAGACAGAGAAATATAATTTTCGAATCAGAAGATCCCTACTCCATTTATATACACAATACATATATATACATATATAGACTTTTCTTGTTTATTGCCCAAACGAGATGTTTGCAAAAACACATCTAGTACTCGGAAAATTGAAAAGAAACGAAAGTTGCAACCCTATAACTGCAATTAAGATGATAATCACAGGGACTAAAATAAGCATGAAGCAAATTCTTTGGCACACATATGACATACTAGCTAGGAACTTGTGGTTAATATCATTCATATAGTATATGCTTCGTACTTTCCACCTGTGACAAGTTTGCAGTAAGAATAGCTAGAACTACAATACTAGATCAGAGAACTGTTATCTGTTCAATCTCAGATCAAATCCTCAAGGACTGTTTTTACTACCGCAACTTCAAAGACATCAGCAAAGTGATAGATGAGTTTCAGAAACCTTAAACTCAAACTAGATCAGTAGTTTCAGAATCCTCAAGGCCATCTAAAAACGAAACTTTTCCAACCTGTACAAGACGGTGCAATGGAACCTCAAATCTGATATGCGACAAATTAAACTTGAAGTCAGCCCTCCACCTTGCCCACTGAGCTGTGCACAAGGTGCATGTCATCAATCCAATCGGCATAGATGCGACTGATCTTGTCGAATCTTCTCCACTTGAATAAGCCCTTCTTACCCTGCATTTGTGTTTCACAAGAAGTCCCATTCCCTGTTCTACTGGGCGATACATGCGTGGCAGCAGTAGGAATCATCTTTGAAGTTGAAACATTCAAATGTTCTATGGCAGTTTGGGACCCAACCTTCTGCAGTTCTGCAAATCATAATAACAGGAAGCATCAGACAGATTAAAGCCTTTTTCCTTAAGACCATCTTTAGACATCCCACAGTGAATGAACATAGTTAGAATCGGTCATTTAGAATGGTGCCACTAAAAAGTTGGGAGTCATGAATGTAGTTAATGGTGATGGATTACACTTTCAGGGAAAAAGATGGCTCAGTATTGCCGTATCTCATTAGGTTTTGGATCCAGCTTTAAGCCATAAAATTTGTTAAGAAGAAAAGCGGAGAAAATTCATAAACAAATTCCAATTCAATCTTTTAAAATGGCTTGTGTAGTGTGCCAGAATAGAACGATAGGATTATGTCTTTCAATGCTCCCTAAAACACAAAAGCCACCATAATTTCCCAGGGATATATAAAAATAGATCCTCCACACGGAGATAATAATCTGATAATAAACTGAAATTACAGTTACTTATGAACTTAAGCTCACAAAACAGTCCTAAGCAATGCCAGTCAATTCAAAACTCAGCTCCATCTCCACACTAACGAAATGTGAATGCTTGTCAAGATTTCTTTCCCAAAATGAAACATTCCTAGATTTTTCCCATAATAATCATATACACACTGTCTCAGCAGATCTAGAAGACAGTATAAGAATCAAATAACAGTACCTGGGTCTGAAACTCAATACAATATTAAATAGAAATAAAATAAAAAGGGTAAGTTCCATGACCTCTCTAAAGTTTCTGACAAAAACAGAAATCTCCCATGTGGTTTCAAAAATGACACTAACATTCCTTCAGATTTAATTTTAACATCAAATGGACCAAACCGTTAAATTTTTTTAACGGAAATCACCATCACAAGCCCAAAACCACTCCACCCCCAAAACCATTTCACCCAAAACTACTCCATCCAAAACCACTGTCCCACCCTCACCGCCCCTAAAACCACCGCCACTCAAACCCACTGCCGCCCCAAACCTATCGCCACCCAAAACCACTGCGCACCGCCCCCACGGCCACCCACAACCACCGCAGAGAGAGGAGAGAGAGAGAGAGGGCAGAGAGCAAAGAGGGAGAGAGAGAAAGAGAGAGAGAGCAGAGAAAGAGGGGTTGGTGGCGTGCAGTGGTCGGCGGTGAGGGGTTGGTGGTGTGCGGCGGTGAGGGGTGAGGGATTAGAGGCAGCAAGCGGCGGTCGGCGATCGGCTCTCTCGTTCTCTGTTTCTCTACTCTCTCTCTCTTGTGTGTGTGTGTATATATATATATATAGAGAGAGAGAGAGAGAGGAGAGGGAGAGAGGAGAGGGAGAGAGAGAGAGAGACGGAAGCGGCACACCATCGCCGCACGCCACCGCCGACCCCCACGTTGAACGCCGCTGCATGCCACCGCCGTTTCTCTCTC
>JAOTRH010000016.1:4003405-4021433 GCA_034768845.1 Heliamphora exappendiculata | reverse complement strand
CGCCGCGCGCCACCACTGACCCCCACTGGCGGTTTTGGGTGGTGGTGGTTTTTGGTGGGTGAGGGTGGTTTTGGGGTGGGTGAGGGTGGTTTTGGGGTGGGTGGCGGTAGTTTTTGCGTGGGTGGCAGTGGTTTGGGGTGGTTTTGGGAGAGAGAGAGAGAGACGGTGGATTTTGGATAGTGGTTTTCAAGGTGGTTTTGGGGTGGTTTCCGTTACTATCTAACGAAAATTTTAACGGTTGGACTAATTTGATGCAAAAATTAAATCTAAACGGAGATTAGTAATATTTTCGAAATTACATGGAGATTTTTGTTTTTGACAAAAATCAGAAAGAAGATCAGTGTAATTTACCAAAAAAAAAAAGAGAGACCAGAAATCAAAGTTTCTTTCTTGGATCCGTACTACATCACATTGTCAGAAAGTTTGTGATGCTTTTTAAATCTTTTCTAGTAGGTATTCTATAGTCAATTTGGTTTGAGAACATTTTGAAAAGAACTCACGTGCTTCACCTTTTCCTGGATAAACTAAATATCGGTGCAGACATTAGAATCAGTGTCAAATGCATGTCAGCATCATCAAGAAAGAAATGCCCAAAATTCAAAATTTTGAATTAGTTAAGGAAACTAAGCTAACAGTCCTTATGATACCTGAAGGTCCATGGGCAAAGTAACAATTACCGCCAAATGGACAGTTACCGGTCACCTCCCACGTCTTACAGAGCCTCGTCTTCCAAAACACCGGCTTCTGAGACACTAGATCAGTACTCAAACTTGAATGCAAAACAGTCCTACATTCCAATTGGTCACACCCATTTCTGCAAAAACCTCCACGTCCACTAGTACCAATACTTGTGGCGAAACTCTTCCTAAATTTCTCAGGCCCCTCATGAAGAAAATGGCATCTCTCACCATATGGACATTCTTCCCCATTACAAAACCTCCTGCACAATTTCATTGCAGTGATAATTTTACGGTCCTCGTCCCAATTCCTGAACACAATGCCCTCCTTTTTCATAAATTCCTGCTTCTGAGGCAGAAGCATTCGGGTATCCCCAGTTCCATGGGCAAAATGACAATTGTCCCCATAAGTGCAGTGACCCCTTTTGAATTGCAAGCATAGCTGAGTCTTGAAGGGAATGCCAAGTGTTGGGTTGTTGAACAATACGGGCATCCACGAACTCATCGTTGTCTGAGTAGTTCTGGGCTTCTTGAAAGATGGATATTCCAAATGAGAGACATTTATTACAGATTGTTGGTCCCAAGTCGGCAATTGAGGCCAGAAATCAACAGTACCGCGGCCGGATTCAATTGGTGGGTTGAAATTTTGGTGGGTATGAGCCGTAAGACTCGTGTTGACAGGACTTAGGGTTTTCCGGTTTAGATCCATCTGTTCTCAAATAAAAAATGACCCAGATGATGATTTACAATTAGGCGTAGTTCAATTTCTATTTACGAAACAACCCAGATGAGTTTGAGTAGACAACGCTTGATATCACTTGGTATTCAACTACAACATTCGCGAAATTTGGGGAAAAACTTCTGAACAAACATTTATCGTATACATGACTTGTGAATCAGATAAAAGCCCATAAACGCATAGTATGATGTGACTAATCTTGACTGAGGTTCGATTTGCAGAGAAACGGTCAATATCTATAAAATTTCAACACCATCGGTGACGTTCGAAGTGTAAAAGCAACTAAGAAACCCTAAGAAAACCCTCCAAACCCTAGGGTGAAAACATTTTACTATGGGTAGAGTGAGTTCCGAAATGACCAAATGACCCCCAACAGATAGAAGACGAAATCAAATGCATCGGGGAAAGGACCGCGGGACGATAAACTTTTTTTGCCCCCTCTTACATTTTCTTTGTCGCCCGATTCCCCTTCTTAATTTTACGATAACTCTCCGTTACGCCGGGTTAATTTTTTGAGAATGAAAGTGAAACTGTACTGTCATTATGGCGATGCGTTCGACCAATTATTTGGTAGTTCATGTGGCATATTTATATGGTCTTCTCGTTTGATTATGTAGTGTAATTTTTTTTATATAAAACAATATTGGTTCATTATTGTTTGATAAAATTTGCTACAAAACTACTTAGTAGGACAAAAATACAATAAGTACATAATTTCAAGTGTGATCAAACAATCAAAAATTAACAGAGCAAACGTGATTTTTAGTGATAAATTGATCGATGCTTGAAGAACACTCGGCCAAAGGAACCAATCACAGGTGAATTCTAAATCCCAATGACAAACAAACCTACGTGCGAGCATTTTCATGGACTAACTTTCTTTCGTTTTAATTTATAATTCAACTTCTTTCTTCTTTTGTTTTTTTGTTTTTGCATTTGAATCATTTCCTTTTTATCACAATTCTTTTGTTTAAGAACTGGGCCTCGGTTCTTATTTGACTAAGGTTGGAAAAAAAGAGGTGCTTGGTTTATAAAATTCAAGTTTTTTTCTTCGATTAGAATATGGATGAAATCAGAAAGACCGTTGGGGCAAAAAGCAAAAAATGTAATAATTTCGATTAGAGCAAAGCCTAAAATAACAAAATCAAAAAACATTTTAGCCAATGATAAGTTTTGCACAATGGAAAGAATCGTGGAACTAAAAACGTTTCTATTACTGACAGCAGCTCCCATTGGCTCTCACCTATTGTGGATGGCTAGATCGATCTTTCCGATTCAAATTGTGCATTAGTTCAAGCAAAATCATTGGGATCTTATTTTTAAATTTCAAGAGTTAAAACGGGTATTGAGGACATAACAATCATATAACAAACTTAATTTGGTTGACTAACAAGAAGCTTAAACAACGAAAAAAGACTTGTGAATTGTAAGCCCCACGACAAACGAACCTGTTGTGCGCATTTCAAGGAACTAACCTCCTTCCTTTCTTAACTTCACATTCAAATTTTTTTTAATTTAAATCAATTTCTCTTTATCACCACTCTTCTGTTTAAGAACTACAGCCCAACCTCTATTTTACTATGGCTGAAAGAAGAAAAGAAAAGAGGAGCTTGCGTTATGGAACTTCAATCTTTTTTTTCAATTGGAATATGGATGAGATCATAAATTTGATTATTGGGCCAAATGATACAATAGTTTTGATTAGAGTAAAGCCTAAAATAGTAAAATCAAATAACCTTTTAACCGGTGATGGATTTTGCACAACAGAATAAATTGAGGAACTAAGGACGTTTCTAATACCGATAGCAACTCTCGCTTAGCCTCGCCTATTGTGGATGGCTAGATCGATCTCCTTAATTCAGATAGTGCATTAGCTCGAGTAAGAGCACTGACATTTTATTTTTCAATGTCAAAGGAACTACAATTGTTGTTGAGAACATAATAGTCATATAACAAACTTGATTTGGTTGATTAACAAGAAGTTTTAACAACATAAAAAGAAAAAACTTGTGAATTGTAAGCCCCCACAACGAATGAACATAGTGGGAGCATTTTCAGATGATTACAAATCAAGTAGATCATTCAAGTATGAAAAACGAAAAAAATACAACTGCAGAAAGAACAAGATGACCACAAATCACGTAAATCCTATACTCCTAGTATAAGAAACACCAAGATGATTATAAATTATGTAGATCGTTCTAGTATGAAAAACAAAAAAAGTACAACTGTTGAAAGGACAAGTTTATTACAAATCATGTACATCGTCCTAGTATGAAAAACAAAAACATAGTACAATTATTGTTTTTAGCACGATAGTACACTAATGTGGTACGATTGTTGTACTAAAACTTTTAGTACGATAATAGTCTTTACAAACGTGGATCATGAGTTTGTGTTGTACTTGAAGACACCTACTCCAATAAAAGTAGAATTTTAAACATGTTTTTATAATCAAAACTGTCATTTTTTAATATTTATAACCATGTGATCTGATTACCTAGTCCAAATATTTTTTCAAAATTATACTTATCATTCATTCATTCATTTTTTGATAAATGTAATAATCTGATTAATTTGATGCTTTGCATCAATGATCTACCTAGTGAATCATCCACAATAAACGATTCTGAAAATAACAATTGCAGATTGATGCTCATTTGTTGTAACAAAGATAGCCAAAGATTTGGGCATGTAATTCCCTAACTGGATACCCACTCACAAAATTCTGTTTTACACCATTCTATTAACACAAACAAAAAGAACAAGCAAAACCAGTAAATGAACTGCAGATCACATAGATCCGCGTGCCGGGTGCAACCTTCCAATTCATGCAAAGGCATCAAAATGTGCTCCTCAAGAACAAAATTAAATGTGGGGAAATGAAAGCACAACACAAACCATCTATTGAAGCTTCTTTATCCCAGGAAAAGAAAGAAGGATTGCAATAAGAGCATCACCATAGCCAACAGGATCTGTCCAGTGAATCGGAATCGAGAAAGAAAACAATGGGTAAAAAACATACTTTCGAAATGGAGAAATGAGGAAAGATGGGCAGAGACATACCACCATCCTCTCGCAGTATTTTGATAATCTCTCCGGATACATCCGACTGGTAGAATATAGGTGGGAGAAAATTTTGAATCAGTATTTGCTCTCTTCAATTCAATATAAAGACACTAACTAATTGAGAAGGAAGAAAATAATTAGGTAGAAGGAAATGATAGGCTCTAAAAATCCATTATTTTCCCATTAAATTGCACATTACACGCATGAATCGTAAGTACATTAAAAAAATTATAACCAAGACCCATACCTCAATCGGGAGCTCCCCACCAAGTTGTTCAATGTAGCAAAGAACTTGACCCTCCTTCACTATTTGCTTCTGTTAGGCATAATGCAAATGGAATCAATAGAGGTGACAAAGCTAGTCATGGCACAAGAAAGAGTGATCCTTGTTCGAACATGTAGATGAACCAAAATAAAACTTCAATTTACTCCTAAGAAGATACATGCCACAGAATCATTTCTGAAGTTTCTAGTTAAGATAATGTACTTAGAATTACAGATTAAATTACAGAAAATGCAGATAACTCGAAGAAACACAATGTCACTCAGTTAAGATAACAGAAAAAGTTGATATGAACAACAAATACTAACTTACGACCGAGGACAGACTAGCTAAGTCTGGTTGAAAACACACAAATCACAGATACACCATAAATATAAAATCCTAAATTTTGAACCTAGTCGAACATATGACAATGTTACACGAACTTAGATACAAGTAGCAGTGGCGAGTGTGTCTATAGGAATTGAATACAAGGAACTTCTAAACTAAAGATAGATGGACTTGACTAAAAAGTATCCAAGAATTAGATACGCATGCGTGGATACACCGTAACTATAAAATTCTAAACATTAAACCTAATCCAACATATGATTTATGTTAAACAGACTCGGTACAAGTGACGAGTGCGGGTGTGTATATAGGAATCAGTTACATGAAACCTTTAAACTAAGGATACATAGATTCAACTAAAAAGCATGTAAAAATTAGATACAGGTTCGTGGATAATGCAAAACCTAGAATGCAGTGAACGAAAAAATGAGTCGAGAAGCAATTAGTGTTTCAACCTCTTTACGTATTCGTTAGTTTATACATACCGATTTATCACATTATACATTTATTTTCATTCTTAACATATTTGTTGCACAATACAACTATTAGCAACAAATTTAATTTGAGCATATTATCTTCACTTTTCAATATTGTCTCGTGGTTGAGATCTTAACCATGTCCGATAAAAAATAGTCTCACCCTATACATATTCCATGTCCATTACGGGTCACGTCGACACGGATACTCCACCAACACTGGTGAGTCCGTGTAACATAGCTCATGATAAGGCATGTTTATATTTATATTTGGACAAACTTGTTTATTGCATCTAATAGGTTAGTGGGATGTCGCTCTAAACAAATTAATTTTACGAGTATGTGAATTCAAACAATAGTTGTTTACACCGGATATTACAAAAAGAAAATGAGAAGACGTATAATAAAAGATAAATCGTGGGGGAGATAGAAAAATCATGCCAATTGTTTCAGAGCAAAAAAAAAAGAAAAATCAGCAATTAACATGAAATTCATTTCAAATGCAAAACAAGATAATGCAAATAATTTGCTACATGGTTTCTTATGTAAGTTCACACAAACAAACAAAGACACAAATTTCCATGGAGAGGAATGCATCCATAACCCCATCACAAAGACTACAAAAAAAGTGGTTGACCTCAATACATGGCGGAGGTGCACGCTTCCCCTTTATGGTTCGAGATCTCCTAAAATATCCAACCTGCGTAGCATCATAATGTAAATAACCAAAATGTCCACTATAAAACAATAATTGGAAGAAAAAATTCTCTTGAATTCTCACCCTTGGAGACTTAAGTATCACCAAGCCTTCATCTGCAACTTTATCAAGTAATGTTTGAACCCCATTTGAAGGTGGTGGTGGTTTGGAGATGGCAAAAGATGGTAGAGATACAGATCCATTCAGATCAGGAGCCTCTGCAGTTGCGTTTACACTAACATGAGCAGACATTGGTGGTGATGGAGGTTTACTTTTTTCCGTCAAGTCCCTTATTACATATAGCCGAAATCCACCAAGCTAACAATAAGAAGAGAGAGGCAAAACATGAAGGACGTAAATGGAGAGGAAAAACCCACAGAAGCCAAAGAAGCTTAATCCGCTAAATAGAAGCTAAGTCACAAGAATTAAGTTCAGAAATTGGTGTGTATGTGCGTATATGCAAACACATATGCATATATCTATATATATATATATATATATGCAACTCGGCAATGTACAAAATAATTTACAAGTTACTACTACTCACTTTCAATTCAAACTCTGCAATTGAAGTTGTATCACATATTTGAGTGAGGAGAGATTCCACCTGCAAAGAACATTCAAGTGAGATGATCTTCTCAAACATATAAACAGATGCAGGTGTGTATGCATAAAGGCTTGTGTACGTGCCTCATAGCATGAACATCTTGCCAAAGTAACATTATCCTACCAAATAGCTTCTCTTGCACAACACACAGAAGATTTAAAAACGTGTCTACTGTCTAGGTGTTTCGGATTGAAGTGGAGAAAAAATAGATTTGATTCATTTGAATTAAAAAAAAAAACCATTTCCTTTTCTTTTCTAGATTTATTTTGTAAGAAAAATATCGATAACAAGAAAGAAGTCAACCCTACATCACGGAGTGTATACACGCAAAAATAAAAGGAAAAAACTTATCACATATACAAGAAATGTGTTATAATCATTTATTAAGATATGTATATAATCTTCCTTTTCTAGGGAGGAGACAACGCAATCTTGATAAGGAATAAAATGTTTACAAAATGGATAAATCATATCTCTTCAAGTGGAAAGGTAGCATACATGGATAGACTTATGAGACTTATATATCAATAAAGCAATTTTGTCGAAAACCAACAAATGCTAAAAGAAAATATATTTGAGTGAAACATAGGAATTATAAATGAAAAAAAAAATGATTCAAAATATAAATATTACAAACCAACTAATTTGATTTAGAAGTACAAATAAGTGTGCCACTGAGCATACACAGTATTAGTACCTATGAAATGACAAAAATGGAGTTCCTTTATGGTTCAAAATCTAATCTATCATTGCTTCACCACTTTCAAGTTCTCCATCTTCCAAATCAAATCGGTAATTGGAAGGATCGACAATTCAATTACATGAGAGTTGACATAGATAGAGGATGGTCTAGGAAAATCTTAGGCAAGCTCGGATAGCAACAGTGTTTTGCTTGCGTGGAGCGGTTTCTGCCCCCTTCAAGAATATTCAGTGGTTTTTGATTTCAAGAGCCTCTTAGCAGTGAGACTTGTAGTTAGAGGCTTTGTTGTTTTTTTTCTTTTCCTTTTTACACTTTACTTTTGTGGACTTTTCATCCCATTTCTTTTGTGTCTTTTCTTTTATTAATAAAATTTTATTGTTGCCAACTAAAAAAAACGAAAGATATGACAAGCTACGTAAGGCTTTCTAATAACTAGAAATGAAAAATATAAGAATCTTAAAGAGGAGAAACGCTGAAACCCAAAATGAAGCCCATTAAAATTTGTCTCATAACCCCCTTAAAATCTTTAAAATAAATTCTTATAAACATAGATTGGCTAAACAATGAAAATGTTACTCCATGCAAACCTCTTAAGTTGAAGGACCATCTGCAGCCTGAGGAAATAGGTACAAAAAGGATAAGACCATGTGAAAGCAGCACGGTACTAACCTCATATGAATTCGGAATAAGTTGGCTAGTTGTACCAGGAGATGTCTCTTCTTCGGAACCATCTTCCAAATTCGTAATAGCTGTCGTGTAATCAATGAACAGAATGGTGACATCAGGTAAGGTTGAACACTAAACATGAAAAGATAGTATGCTTACCTTGAGAGACAACAGATGCATAACTTCCTAGAATATATGCTCTGAAGCTTCTTAAAATTAAATAAAAGATAGTAATAAAGGCAGAGAACTAAAATATATTGAATAACAAAAAAATAGCAAAGTCAACGGGGAACCAAGTAGTGTGGCTTTATGCGAGAGACAATGTAGTGAATAATGGAGGAGAAGAGCTTGAACAACATGACAAACTGCGGCCACCTAAGAATTATTTTCCCATCTATCAATACTATTTTGGGCGTATCATTTGAAGTACACAGTACTAAAGCATTGAAAAGAACATTCCTATGAACATCTTAAATAATGTCCCGTGGCAATTAAATTAAAATACTAGCTACAAAAATAACAGGTTTCATAAAGTAGTCAAACGATGCGTTAGATTTTGTTAAGAGCTCCCAGATTCCCTGAGATGTATAAGTTATCCTGTACCATCTTACCTTAAAGCAGGTAATTTTCGTAGTACACTACCTGGTGATATTTATTGTATACTTCTCAAAGTACAGTCTGAACTTCAACAATGATCTGATCATGAGCAGCAAAGAAAACACAAATCAAAGCTCTCCCAAAGAATAGGAACTAGTAGTAGCTCGGGTGAGGGATATCAAATTAGTTTTCTATGGCTGGCTCATATTAAGCACAAATGAAGAAATGTTCAGGCTTGCCTGATAATACTTGTAAACTCAAGCCTGTCCTTGTATTTATATCGCATGGACGTGCAAATGAGGCATGAGATAAGATACAAGCATACTGACACACTGAATTCTTATTAAGAACAATGCAGCAAATCAAAACCCTGCAGCTTCCTCCACCGGAATGGCAGGATATATCAGTCAAGCTAAAGGGCTTGTGGTAATAATCATTTCAACTCATGTATGTAGCCCATATAAATATAGCACAATTTCCTTATACTTGTTGTGTGCAGCAAATGTGCCAAAAGTAGTTATTTGGTTGATGTATAATCTTAGTTAAATTATCTGAGATATCACACTTGAAACTAAGAATAAGTTATGTCATTTTTCATTCAGGGGAAGCAAAGAGAGGAAAAGAAAAAGAAAATGCAGAATTTTTTTTTAATTTTTTTATTGAAACAGAAGGTGGATAAGAAAACAAACGAGGCAGAAGATAAGGAAAAAATTGACACTTTAACTATCTATATAGAGGTGCAATGAAGTTATTGGGAAGGAAATTTTGCATCATTCTCAAACATCTAATCTTCTACCATCAAACAAAAACGAAACCCCTTTTTTTATATTATTATTGATGAGGGTCTCTAATGCTTTGCCTCGACTAATCCCTCATATATATACAGTTTTCCCATCCCACATACGCTGGGTAATTACCGAGCCTAAACCGTGGTGGACTACCTCAAAGGGGGAGTGATTGATGGGAATCATTGATCCACCCCATTGAGACTCAAACTTGGGACCTCCCTAATGGGGGTTACAAGCTCTGGTCAGCTGGAGTTGAGCAAAAATGAAACTTCTTAATGGAGGTACTTCCCTGTTGTTTTCCTTGGACAACCAAATAAATCAAAGAAATTTTACATTTCTGTCTTTTCCAATTTCTTTTATTTTCTTTCCCCACTTTCCCTTTTCTTTCCCTTGCCATTTATGAGAACTAAACATAGCACACAAACTCTTGTAGGTTGCAACAATAGTTAATAACAGCATAATAGCACCATAGACTTACCAATGATCTTGGTGTTCACCACAAGGCATGAATTCAGTACAAACAACGCATGCATATATATTCTTTGTAGCATAGTCTCTTTTTTCTTTTGACAATAAGCTAGCAGGCATTGATGTTTTTTTCCATAATTTTTGGAGACCTCTCTTTGATAAATAGTCTTTTTGTGTAATTCCAAATGTAAAGTTAGTCCTCGTCTTTATTCAAACTCAAAAGGAGAAATGCACTAGAGTACCGATGTGTATCGTGCACATGAATTTACATATGTTAATGTTTCTATTGCCAAAAACAAGTAAAAATTAAGCAAGGATCCCAGCCCTCTTAGCGCGATTTGATTAATAATGAAGAAACAGAATTCAGTTGAAAACTTGAAAGAATAAGATGGAATGAGTTTCTAAAGCTCAATCCCTTGCTTGTTTGCCAGTTTAATGGGGGTTGGAAATAAGGCAGGTTTCAGGTAGAATTTAGTGAAAAAATACGGAATTTTGACAAGATATGACATTCCAGTAGACATCTGGGTGCAACTTATCTGCGTTTGTTTATTGATCCATACACAACCAGACTCTAGCAGAAGACCCAATTATAGAACAGAAAACACGTATCAGAGTGCTGCGGAACTAATATAGACATACACTTTATTACATAGACTCTTCTAAATATACCAAGTACTTGTGTCCGGCACTCGACACTCCAATAAAAGTAGAACATATGTGTCCATTATTTTTACTCAAACATTCACCTAGAAAGCATATTTAGTAATTTGAGTGTACTATACAGCTATGCAAAAATATACAATCATACATAAACTCTAATATTATGATGAAATGCTCAATTAAACCTTATAAATACCATTTATTTTGAAAAATACAAATACATTAAGGAATATGAATATTAAATCTTATAAATACTATTTACCCTGAAAAATAAAAAATATATATTAATAAATGTAAATATTTTGTCCTGTTTAAGTGTAAATTAGATGTATATGACACTTGGCCAATATACGCACCCAGCACCCAACACCCATATCCCAGTTCATGTAACATAGCATACAGATATATAGTTATCTATTCTATCTAATAAAGGGAGAACACCCATTTGGTGTTCCCCAATATTGAAGCTGTGTGGACTTTTCTTATTTTCTAAATTACCCTCAACTGCCTGCAACTGCCCACCCTTCATCTCTTTTTTAAAAAAAGCCTGTAACTACCCGACTATTTCAGGTTTGGTCATTATTCATTCAATTCAATTGGTTGAAAATTAAACATCTGTATATATAGATTATTCAAAAAAAAATATTAATTGTTTATATTTGAAAATAATTCGAGTTGCATGCCCAAGACGCTACTACATATAAAAGTATTATGGATCACAGTTGCAACATGCGGGTAAGCATGATTTATCAAGGAGGGTATCACTACAGTATCAATTGCGAGAAAACTTACCTTCGGAATTCGATGAACATCTGCTTCCGACTAGTGCGGTTTCCAACCGCTTTGATATTACTAAACTGTGATATTGTCCGAGTTTTCGAGTTCTCAAGCCAGGCAATGCTTGTAGTGTACCGAGTTTAATTCCCACAAATCCCAAGTTCGAATTTGAAATCTTGACAATGGAGGCCCCAAAAGCACCTGGATTCCGAACCAAGATTCCGAATGATTATATGTAATTCTCACAAATAACTACTTTGCTGAAGTTCGAAGGGCTTTGATTAAATTATCTACAGAATCAAGAGAGGAAAAGAAGCCTAATTCTGCATTTGAGGTACGGATTGAGAAAGGACTTACATGCAGCCATGGAAATCTCTGCAATTACACGGAGCCGAAAACGCTTGTCATGTTAGGTATCCCCACTACGCTTCTGACAGTGAAAACGTAGAACCCTCCGTTGTCATTTGGTGATTTTAAATGCATAAATTTAGTATAGGTTTTATTATTAATTGATAATAGAGTTTTATTTTGTAATAAATTTTTTTATAATTTTAGTTTTATGTAATAAGTGATATATTTATTAGTTTATAAAATTAAAATATTAATTAAATAAAAATGTGTCATTTTTATTTTTAATAGTTATGATAGTTTGATAAATGTATTATTTAAATTTTTTTGTTTGTTCAACACGATAAAAATTAACTCTTAAATAAAAATAAATTAAACATAATATAATTATTTTAAATTTAATAAAATTAAATCTTTTAAAATAAAAATTATAAAACTAAATCTTTTATAAGATGTTAAAAAATAACTGTCTTTAAATTTTTTTTTAAATACACATGTTAAATACACAACATTTTATTTCTTTTTATTATGTTAAATTAGCATAAATCCATGCTATGTGGACGGAATTTTAATTAAAAAAAAATTATTTTAAAAAAATATTTATTTTAAATATTTTAATATTAATATTATATAGAAATTACTTAACAAGGTAAAGTTCAAGCATTTTTTTAAAAATAAATCAATATATATAATTTATTTAATTTTTAAATTAGAAGTTGTAATTAATAAAGCATCATAAAATTTTAAAAATTTGTTGAGTTTTTTAAAAAGTAATTAAGACAAAACATTCAAATTTAGTTTTATAGTTGTATAATAAAACAATATTTAAACAACGTATGCTGGTTTTTATTTAATTAAGGGTCGTTTGGTAACGTTTATAGATTTTTATTTTTTGTTTACAAAAAATAAAAAAGATATTCTTATTTTTTTTATAAAAAATAAAAAATAAAAATATATTTAGCACATAAATATTTAAAAAGTGTTAATTGGAGGTTGCGGATGAATACAATAGTCGGAGGTGGTGGTTGGATGTGTTATCCGGTGATAATAACAAGAGGTAGAGATGGTGATCGGAGGCAGTGATCGGAGTAGGTGGTCGGCGGTAGTAGTCGGATGGTGGTGACCAAGGGTGTTAATCGGTGATGATAGCAAAATGTAACGATGGTGGTCGGAGAGAGTAGTTGGAGATGGTGATTGGAGATGTTAGTCGAAAAGATAATAAGAAGCAGCGACGGTGGTCAAATATTATGGTGGGTAAAAGTCGAGACGATGGTCGAAAGTGATGGTCAGATGAGGTGGCTAAAGGCGATAGTCAGATGTAATAGTTAGAGGTAGTGAAAAAAAAAATACAATCAAAACGTATTTATAAAAAAAGTGAAACACATTTTTTTATGTTTTTAAAATTTTTTAAAAATTTTAAAATTGTTTATAGTTTTTTGAAAATAAAAATAATTATACCATATATATTTTTGTTTACAGTTTACAAAAAATTTAAAAACAAAAATAAAAAATAAAAAATATAAACGTTACCAAACGGCCTTAACATTTGAAAATTAATTTGTTGGCATAGAATTTTTCATTTCTTATTTTCTTCTTATTCTCAAATGTATATATTAGTTCCTATTGATTTTTAAAAATAGTTCTTTAAATTTATTGATTGATTTATAATCAAATTGACACTTTTAAGTTAAATTCTTAAATTATTGTAAGAGTTTAAAAATTGTTACCATAAATAGTTACCTAACATATAGAATAAAGTTTTAATGGTTAAAGTTAGGGGATTTGGTGCCAAGGTAATATTATAATTTTAACATAATTTATAAAAAAAAATTTATTTAAGCAATTAAGCAAGTGCTATTAGTAATTTAATTAGGAATCATTTAATCTTTTAGTAAATATTTGAGTTTTTTTAATTTTTATTGTGAAACTAATACAATCTTAAGAGATAAATGGGTTTGATTTTGTTAAATATTTTTTTGAGAAATTTTGGTATTAGTCTTAAAATATATAATTGTGGAAGAAAAAAAAAACTTTCATTTTAATTGTAGTCATGAAGTGTTTTTGTCCAACATTATATAAAAGTAAAAATATCAACTTAAATGAATTCTTTTTAAAAAAAAAATACCTAATATGTTAAATAATTTTTTAAGGTTTCTAATTGTCTTACAACTATTTAAAATAGGACTAAACATGGCATTATTAGATTTAACTAAATTTTATAGAAACCTTATAATTTAAATGATTTTGAATTATTACTATATGTAAAAATCTATTTAAATTGTTAAGATATTATATTCTCCATCTCTAAGATTAGAAAAATCAAACAAAATAAGAGAAATAAATAACTGTCAGTATAAATTTTTAATTTTTACTTATATGCTAATTTTTTAAAATTCTATACAAATAAATATCTCTTATTAATTATTAATAATTATATTTATATGTTTAATTTAACTCATTCAACAACAAAAAATTATTTTGCCAAGTATGAAAAATATCATATTCAAACAAAATCTTCATTTTAAAACTTAAAAATTCTAATAGACAAAAATGTTGCAGTCAAATTTGAAAATCAAATCTACAAATCCTTAAAAACCCGATTGCAAAATGGTAGAAATATATAATATCATTAAAAACTTTCGTTTTAATTAGGCATAAAGCGTGTTTAACTAGAATTATATAAATATAAACGTATCAACCTAAATAAAAATTTGAAAAAAAATCTAATCTGTTAAATAACTTTTTATGGAACTAATTTTCATACAACTGTTTAAAATAGGAGTAAATACGGCATTATTAGATTTAACTAAATATTATAAAACACTATAATTTAAATGGTTTTGAACTATTATTATATATGTAAAATTTTAATTACATCGTTAGGATATTATATTTTTGATTTCTGATATTAGAAAAATAGAACAAAATAAAATAAATAAATAACAGTCAGTATAAATTTTTAATTTTTACTTATAAGTTTGTAGAGATTGAATAAGTATTAATTATTTTATTTGTTTTAATTATCCAAATTATTTTAAAAAATCTAATTATTTAAATCGGATGAAAATGTGGTTATCGGTTGGCATATGCTATAAATGCTAGTGTTGTCTATATGTGGACCTGGAATTTTAATTCGGTGATTAAATTTAAAGTTTTGGAGATACAAGAAATTTATCTCTGTCTGTCTTAATTAAAATTTTAATGTGGGAACTTAGTTAATAAAAATACATAACAATTTTTATATATCGGAAAAGCTATTTCTTCCTAAACCTATTACCGAATTAAATGACCGAATTGTGTAGGCGGCACCAATAGATGTTGATGGTTCATATTTTAAAGTTGGTTCAAAGTTTTATTATATTGTGTTTTATTTAATATTTTATTTTTTAAATATATTTTTATTATCGAAATTGTTTATTTTATAATATTTTTTAATTTTATTACTCACAAAAAATTAAGTTAATTGAATATCTCAAACTATATGATCTGATTATATAGTTTAACACTATTTTTTGTAAAATTATATCTATCATTTATTTTTTTCAACAAATGCGATCTATTCATAAAACTATTAGTGTTCGATTAATTTAATTTTTTGTAAAAATAATCTACTTAATAAATATTACATAATAAATAGTTTTGATCATAAAAATATATTTAAAAAATACTAAAATAATATATTAATTACATTCGTCTTTACTTGTAAACTCTGTACTAACAAAAAAATAGATCAAAACGAA
Organism: Heliamphora exappendiculata; assembly: GCA_034768845.1. NCBI lineage: Eukaryota > Viridiplantae > Streptophyta > Magnoliopsida > Ericales > Sarraceniaceae > Heliamphora > Heliamphora exappendiculata. The sequence goes on along the minus strand of JAOTRH010000016.1, from coordinate 4,005,811 downwards.
GAAACAAAATTAAAACAAAATTTGTGAGCAGCAACCACTCAAGATATTCTACAAGTTGCCACCTCTCTCTCTCTCTCCTTAATTTTTATTTCATTCAAACAAAAATATAACAAAATAACGATGTAAACGCATTGTATTTAATTCATATTTAATCTGATATAAACGCATTGTATTAGCCATGAATTTTCTTATTTCCCCTTGTATTATTGCCTCAATATCGAAAAAAAACAAAGCAGATTAAATATGAATTAAATACAGAGATTATAATGGTGATAGTTGTGTCATTAAAATATTTTTCTAGAGCTACTCTTCTTAACTTAAGTGAAAGTTTACTTGTTTAACGGAATGCTGCGTATTGCTAAGTTGGCTCTATTTATGCGATTGAGAAAGTACTAAAAATATTTTCACCGGTCATAATATGGGAATAATTGTAAAAATAATATAAAAATGAACATTTTCACCGATTAAAAATATTAAAAACATTCTCATTGGTAAAAAATATTAAAAACATTCTCACTAGTTAAAAAATCATTGATAACATTATCACTTGAGAAAAATATTGAGAACCTTCTCACCGATCATAATATACAAATAACTGTAAAAATAAAATAAAAATAAATATTCTCACTGATCAAAAATACTGAGAACATTATCTTATCACTGGTAAAAAAAATACTAAAAGCATTCTTAATATAAAAAAATTAAGAATATTATCATTGGTGTATGTATATATATAATCATACAACAATATATTACAAGTAAGAAGTTTTTTATAATTGAGGAGACAGTGGGAGAAGAAGATATTATAACTAATAAAAGATACTGAAAACATTCTCATGTCAAAAACAGTGAGAACATATTTTTCTCATACGTTTTTAGTGTCAAAACTTAGTATGAGAAACTTTTTATACATATTATTTTTAATCTTGTTATTCTTAATTTTAAAAGAAATAAGCAACTTATGAATGAAAAATTTCTTAATATATTTTTTTCATGTATGAGAAAATTCTCATACATGAGAAATTTCACATATATATGTTTTTTTTAATTTTGTTATTCTTAATTTTTTTATAAAATTTGTAATTTATAAATGAAAATTTTCTCATATCTTAATGCAAGGTATTAGAAAATTGTCATGTATAAATTTTTTTAAAAAAGTTATATCTTCATCTTGATAAATGGTGTGAGAAAGTTTTTACATTTGAGCACTCACTTATAAATTTTTTTATTTATATTAATATTTTTGTTATGTTTTTTAAAATAAGAATTATTTCAAAAATATAAAAAATTTCTCATACATAGTATTACTATGAGAAATTTCTCAAATATATTTTTTTTAATTTTATTATTTTTACTTTTAAATAAAATGAACGACTTTGTGAGTTTTTTTATGTAATTCAATTTTTTTAATGAAAAAAGATGATCACTTGCATGTTCCTCTGTTTACGAATTTTTAATGTTGAACATACCGGTCAATTATGTGCTCCCTAATCCCTATCTCAAAACTTCTCTCTCATCTTTTTCTCTCTTTTTCACTGTCTCTTTATATATACTAGTAGAGGTACACGGTCAGTATCTTTGTATGGGTACTAATAACATTAATAAGTTGTATATTTTATTATATTATTATAATTCTCAAATAAATTATAATTTTTTTTAATATTCCTGAAGATTTAAAAAAATATTCAAATTTGAATCCCAAGTATATTACTATTTTTTCCTGCTTTCTCTTTAATATGGCACAAGCACTCCTCAAGATTATTAATTATATTCTGTCATCGTAGCGCCTAACTCCTCTATTCGTTAATTGTATGAAAAAAATGACTCTGAATTATTAAATTCAAAGGCATGGCTATTTGAAAAAATAACTACCTAAATCGGTCAAATAAATCAAGTAAACAACAATTTCACGATTCCAAATATTCTATAGTAAATTAGTGTTTTAATGTCATCTAGTAATTCAATAATTTTATAATTGTTTATACATTTTATCAAGTTAATTATATTTAAACAATATTTTATAAATTAAATTTAACTAAATTATGCTACTTTTTTAATTTAGTGGCCACATATTTAAATATTTCATCTGGCTATGCATATTTGGATTATGACAAAATTAAGATGACAATTTGTGAAGTAATCACCTTTTGCATGTTAAAACTATAAAATAATATGTAAAAATATTAACTTTGGCTTTACAAAACATTCTATTTTTATAACATATAAAATTACCTACATAATTTTTATTAAAATATTTTTATATTTTAAAATAACTATTTTGTATTAAATGATAGGATTAATTTTTTTAAAAAAAACGTATTGATTAACAATATATATATATATAGTTTAATTATTTTATTTTTCATAACTTTAATAAAATCTAACTTTATCATTATTATTATTTTA
>JAOTRH010000016.1:3991332-4002690 GCA_034768845.1 Heliamphora exappendiculata | reverse complement strand
AATATACTACGTGAGCAAGGTGCTCCTCGATCTAAAAATAAGGTATCTACCCTTGGAGAAGCTGGCACAGGCCCTGGTCGTCGCATCTCACAAGCTCATCTACTACTTCAGAGCTCATCCGATCAAGGTAATAACCGAATACCCCCTTCAATCATTACTTTGGAAAGCTGACTTTTCAGGAAGAATTGCAAAATGGGCCGTAGAACTTGGGGAGCACGACATCACCTTCTGTCCAAGAACAGCCATAAAAGGACAAGTTTTAGCCGATTTTATCGCCGAATTTAGCCAGGAGGAGTGTTCGGTGCACACTGGGGGGCAGGTCACCAAGCCAACAACTCTAGAAGATGCGGACTCAGAGGAAACTTGGAGGCTTTACGTGGATGCCTCTTCATGCAACAAAGGGGCTGGAGCAGGGATAGTACTGTATAGCCCTGATGGAATCCTCATGGAGAAGGCTATTCGGTAGGACTTCCAAGCCCACCAACAATGAAGCCGAATATGAAGCCCTCCTAGCTGGACTCTAAGATGTTAAGGAACTGAAGGCCCGGAGAGTAAAGATATTCTATGATTCCCAATTGGTCGTAAATCAGTTCAAGGGAGAGTACACGGCGAGGGATGACAGAATGCATGCATATGTTCGGCTGGCCCAGCAACTAGCAAAGGACATCCCAAGCTATGAGATTATCCATCTTTCGTCCAAAGAGAAGGCCATGCTGACTCTCTGGCATGCTTAGCATTAGTTGTTTGCTCTGAGGAAAAAATAGTGATTTCAATGGAAGTCCTCCAGCAACCGAGGATAGTCATCAACAAAGAGGATCAGATCTATTGTTCGGAGCTGGGTCCTAGTTGGATAGATCCCATAAAAGACTACTTGGATAAAGACGTACTCTCATCCGATCAAAAAGAGGCGCGAATGATAAGAAGAAAAGCAGCTAGATTTTGGGTCTCTAGTTCGGGGGACCTATACAAGAAATCCTTCACCGAGCCCTACCTCTTCTGTGTGCACCCGAACAAAGTCCAAGACCTCTTGTTCAAAATATATGAAGGGATTTATGGCAGCCATACTGGAGGGAGCTCTTTAGCCCACCGAGCAATCTCCCAGGGTTACTGGTGGCCATACATGCAAAGAGATGCAGAGCAATATGTCCAGAAGTGTGAAAAATGTCAGAGGTTCAGTCCGAACATACACGTCCCAGCTGAAGATCTTTCTCCTATCATCATGCCATAGCCCTTTGCTCAATGGAGATATGAAATAATAGGTCCCTTCCTAAGGGCCACAGGCAATAAGAAATACCTCATTGTCGCCACAGACTACTATACCAAGTGGGTGGAGGCGGAGCTCTTGGCCAACATCAGGGACATTGGACTAACAAAGTTTATGTGGAAGAGCATCATTACACGGTTCGGCATCCCCCGGGCAATCATCTTTGACAACGGTACCCAATTCGACAACTCACTATTCAAGAATTTTTGTTCGGGACTGGGGATCTAGAATTACTTCTCTACCCCAGCATACCCACAGAGTAATGGACAGGATGAGGCCACCAACAAAACCATCATCGACGGACTAAAGAAAAGGTTGGATGCTGCTAAAGGAAGATGGGTCGAAGAACTCCTTTCAGTTCTGTGGACTTACCGAACTACTCCAAGGAGATCTACAGGTGAAACCCCCTTCTCCCTAGCTTATGGGGTCTAAGCAGTCATTCCGTTAGAAGTTCAATTACCTACAATTTGAACAGATGTCAGTACTCCTAAAGTTAATATAAGAACACTGGCCTTGGACCTAGACTTAGCCAAAGAACGGAAAACTATGGCCACCATTAAATTAGCAGCCTACAAGCAAACTTTGGCCAAATGGTACAACAAGAGGGTGAAGCACCGCGAGTTCGGCAAAGGGGACTTGATCCTAAGGAAAGTGCTCGGCCATATAAAGGATTCTATCCAGGGGAAGTTGGGTCCGTACTGGAAAGACCCGTACAGGATTACCAACAAGGGTGGCACTGGAGTATACCACCTAGAGGACTTGAATGGAAAAGCTATCCCTAGGCCATAGAATGCAAACAACCTCCGAAAGTTTTATTTTTGATTTTACAAGTTCGTTGTAGTTCTCATTTTCAATAAAACGCCATTGTTCGGCATAAGTTTTTCCTTTTATATCAATTCCAAAGTTTTTATCACATAAATATCCCTGACAAAAACTTGGGGGGAACACCCTGAGTACAGTAAATGTCTTCAGCAGCCTAAAGTTTGATGTTTATCCAAACTCATCTAGCCCTCAGTATAGATGATGATCCCATACATAGGATAATTAAGTCTAAAAAGGCTAAGCTCGATATTGATTCAAACTCATCTAGCCCTCAGTATGGATGATGATCCCATACTTAGGATGATTATGCCTAAAAATGCCAAGTTGGATGTTTATCCGAACTGATCTAGCCCTTTGTATGGATGTTGAACCCATACTTAGATGATCAAGCCTCAAACGACCAAGTTCGATGGTTATCCAAACTCATTTAGCCCTTAGTATAGAAGTTGATCCCATACTTAGGATGATTAAGCCTTAAAAGGCCAAGTTCGAAGTTTATCAGAATTCATCGAGCCCTCAGTATGGATGAGTATCCCATACTTAGGATGATTAAGCCTAAAAAGGCCAAGTTCGATGCTTATCCGAACTGATCTAGCCCTTTGTATGGATGTTGAACCCATACTTAGATGATCAAGCCTTAAACGACCAAGTTCGATGGTTATCCGAACTCATTTAGCCCTTAGTACGGAAGTTAATCCCATACTTAGGATGATTAAGCCTAAAAAGGCTAAGTTCGATGAATATCCAAACATCTAGCCCTTGGTATAGAAATTTATTCCACACTTGGGACATGGTGAGCCTAGAAGTGCTAATTTTAGAAGCTTGCTCGAACTAATTAGGCCCTTAGTAGGGAAACTCATCAAGGACATAAAGCAAGTATGAAGTAATGAGATTTCATTAACAAGAGGAGGGGCTGGTACCCTCAAAGCTATAAAATAAGCCCCAAAGGGCGGTACAACGATAACTTGAAAAAAAAAAGAGAAACGAAACCCTCAAGGGGCAGCAATGAAGTCCTTGGTTGTCTCCATCGGGGTGCCAACCTCCACGATCACCGTAGGATCTGCAGTCTGCTCAGGTACAGCTTCACCACCTTCTCCAGTAGCCCCGGCAGATGGCTCTTCAGCACCTTCACCGGCCTTTGGGGCCTCTCCCTCTTCTCCACCCTCCTCGGATTGTTTGCTCAGGAGGGGAATCTCTATATACAGAGGCAAAGATGCTTCGACCTCGGCCGCTTTAAGTGCATCCTTTTAGGCTACAACATAGATGATGTCCTGGAGCTTGGCAACCTGCTCCTTGTCACCTCAGTCTGGGCCTTACCGAGTTGAGCTTGGGAGGAAATTAAGCTCTCCTCCTTCTCTTTCAGGTGTCGCACCAGCGTTGCTTCGTTCACCTCTAGTTCGGAGACCCTGGCCCGAGCTGCGTCGGCAACTTTAGTCTTCTCCCGAAGACTATTTTCCAACTTGCTCATCTGCTTCAGATAATTCAAGTTGGCCTAGCATAGCTTTGTGAGCTCCCCCTCCTGAGCTTCAACATGCTCTACCATCGCCATCAGACGTTGAAGACTCTACGAGGAAGAAAGAAGGGTGTTGGTATTGGAAAGAAACAAAATAAAAGAAAAAAGCATAAGAGGGCCGAACAAGGGAAGATACCTGGATAGAGTGCCGAACTGTGGATTTCACAAGCGTCTCACGAGGAAGTTTTCAGACCTCCTCCATGTCCGCAGGCAAAAGCAGTGCCTGAGTAAGTCCATAGGTGGTATCCGGGGAGGCCGCTTTGTCTTCTATGTTGATCCTGTGACCCCCCATTCGATAGCACCGGAGTCTAAGGTTCCGGATCCCCCCTGCAACCGCCACTTTCTTTCCTTTCGCCTTCTCCCTCTCCTTTTCTTTCTCTTTCTCTTTCCCTGTCTCCTTTTCCACTGTTTCTCCCGCCTTTCTCAGGCTCTTTGGTGCCGGGGCTGCAATGGTCTCAATAGTGGCTGGCTCTGAGAGCTCGACGGCGAGGTCGGTTGCCTTGGAATGGCTGGGCTCCACGGACTTTGCAGTGGCGGCCATAGTGGTCCATTTTTTGGCCCCCTAAGAGTGAAAAGGGCCGACAGATCAGCGGTGGGAGCCTTTCTCTTGGCCATTTCCTCGAGGTGCGTAAGGTCCGACGTATCAAGTGAAGACGAAGAGGAAGAGGAGATAGAGATCGCGTAACCTGGCGATGAAGAACTAGGCTCTTCAGTAACGAAGGACGGCTAGGCAACAATTACCTACCTCTTCGATTGGGTGAAGGGCAGGACAATGGCTTCAGGCACGTCTGCAACCATCGAGGCAGGAGTAGCTACCCGAACTCCCGACGTGTTCGGTCGGATGAACCTCCGGTAGGTCGGTATGTATTTCAAAAGGATGTGGGCAACACGGCCCAATTTCCTCTGCTCGGGCAACCCTTCGTAGGCCCAAACCTTCTTCAAATCCTCCAAGTGCACGTCGGGTAAAGGTCCCCGGGCTGGGTTGTTCGTAATAACACTTGCACCAAATAAGGAAGATATTAGAACTCAGGAAGCAGCTAAGTAAACAAAGCACTCAATGGAGAATAACATCGAACAGGTAGTGGGGAGACCTACCAGGCCCAAGTCTGTCCTTTCGTGGGATTGTGAAGATATCTTTCTCTTCCCCAGGGCCGAACTCAAAGTTCCCCGTTATATACAAGAAGTCATCATCGGCATCCTTGCCAGAGTCCAGCAGTTCAATGACCAACTTCTCGGCTGCCCTTTTGGCTTTGGGGTAATACGACCTAGATGAGTGTTTTACTATGTTGTAGCAATAAACGATATCCCAGATACCAAGGTTGGTATCCAAGTTACGGTTCAGTTCCACAACACCCATAACCACTTTGAAGACGTTAAAAGAGACCTTCATCGGACTTACTCGATAATGCCAAAGAACTCTACGAATGAGAGGGTGAATGGGAAACTGAACTCCCCCTTCCACTATGGTAACCAGTGGAAGGGGAAGCTTTTCCAAGTTTCCTTCGCAAGAGTCATCCGGTTTAGCCAAAGTAATTCCAACGTCGTTTGGGATGTTGTATCGACGCCGAAATTCGAGCATGGCCGCCGGTGTCGACACCAGCTTTCGGAGCTTTCCCATTGGGGAGAAAAGGAAAAATAGAAGGATAGAGGAAGAAAAAGATTTTGGCAAAAAGCAAGCAAACCCACCTCAAGGCAAGAAAAAGGCAGCAGAAAGAAAAATTTTACCTTAAAAATGATTGCAGAAACTTCAAGTCACCACCAGAACTGGTAAACTTTGGTCGAAATTCGGGTTCTCTCTCGTCGAAAAATTACAGAGAAAATTTGAAGGCTCGAAGAAGTGAAAGTGGTAGAAAGGACAGAAATGACGATACGATGGGTTTTTATACCCATCGTTTCAAACGTACGGCACATTAAATGTGCATGCCGTTTAAAACGACGCGAATAATCATTACTCGATATCTGTCACCGCCACCACGCGCCACTCAAGATGCGCCACGTCAGCAACGCAAGGCTCGAGGCCAACCGTCATCATTCATGAGAGAAGCCCAAGAGGTCTGGGTAGTTGAACCACCACCCGAAGAACCGAGTAGAGGTCTCCGAACAACGAAGCACCCCTTGGAACTCCATCACTCAGCACGTATCCCAAACGGTGCAACTGTGCAAACACCGTGCAATAGGGACTGTCAACCGAACAAAAAATTGAAGCTCCGGCTCTTTACCGAGCAGACCAGCCGAGCAAGAACCAGAGCTGGGGGCAGTTGAGAGAGGATAGAAGCTATGGGCCTAAAGCCCAGCCTAATTAAATGGAACCAAAACCCTAAAAATGGGACCAGCTCAGAACGGGCTGCTTCAGTGCTCAAAGAAGCCCGGACTATCAGTTGTTCGGACCATGCATGTTCGGCCCACCCCATCAAGGGGCAGTCCAGACCAATGAGGCCCATGTTGGCCTCTTGATAGAAAGATAAGTTCCCATCCTATATACGATTTGATCGGATATACAGATGGAAACAAATCAGAATAAGATTCACAAGATGGGAAATAATTCCTAAAAAACAAGAGGTAGAATCCCAAGAGGATTCAACCTCATAAGGTTTCGACCCCTATATAAAGGAAGGCACTCTTACAACCACAGGTACGCAACTCTAAGCTCAATTCTTGACTAGAAACCTCATTGAGAGATATCTAACTTGAGCATCGGAGTGCCTCCTGGTCAAACCAGACTGGAGGGCACTAACGGTGTTCTCTGCCTTGCAGGAGTTCGGCGACGGAGTAAGGAGCTTTCAGTGAGTTCGGCGGCGAGGAGTTTGGCCTAAATCCTGTTCGGGGTCATCAGTATTGGGCCAATTCACTTGGTCCTGGTTGTGCCGAACAAGCCTCTAGTTTGTAACGCGCACATATAGTAATAACTTAATCTTAGTTTATACATAAAATGTAAGTGTATATATATATATAGTATCACAGTTATTACTAAAATATGATGTATTATAATTTTTTAAATCTTAATTTTATTCATAAGTGTGATTAAAATTATTATAACAATATTATTTGTATTCAATTTTATTCTATTAACTAATTAACCTTTCTCCATCACGTTCAACCCTCGAGATTCAAACAAATCCCTTGGATCCCAAAAATCTCACCCTATTTCGCACAGTGCCTTAGAAACCCTTGGTTCCTAAAAAACCATTCTCCCTGTTTCGCATTCAGCGCCTTCTCAAGAAACTCATTCTCCGTATTGCGCACTCAGCGCCGATCATCTTCCACGTCGGTGTTGTTCATCTTCTATGTCGGCGTCGTTCGTCAGCTACATACGTTGTCACCGTTCGATCGTCTTTGCATTCTTCAGCACGATCACTGCAACAAAAAATATTTTTTCCCAGCGTTGTTTTCTTGCCATTTAAAAAAATTTGGCAAAACACTTATTGCTGGTGTTTATTAGAAAACTCCGTTTTTAATAAATATATTTGTGGCATTTATTTATAAACATCGAAAATAATTTTAATAAACTACGTCATTTTGATATTCGGTAGTGGTTGAAAATTTAACAAATCTTAGCGGTGTTTATTTTTTATAATTTCTGACAGTTTTGTATGTCCCACAAAAAATAAAACAACTAAAATGAAATAGGCCCACATCTGTTTTGAAATATACCCACTAAATTAACCCTATTCTTCCCCCCCCCCCTCAGCCACTATTACCCCAGCTGCTAAAGAAACTCCCTTTGTATTGAAATCTCGCCCACTGTGTAAATGCACTAGCACCTAAAGCAAGTTGATTCATCTTCGGTGATTCATCTTCTCCGACAATTCGTCCCTTCATCTTTGGCTTTATCATCTTTTCCAGCAGTTCAACCCCTTTTCTTCAACGACTCCGGTGGCTTTACCCCTGTCTCTGGTGGCTCAACGCTTGTTCCGACTGCTCGACCCTATTTTTTTAGTTTTAATTTATTACTATTTTTTTAAATATGAGTTTTCTTCAATTACTATCTCTCTATTTGCTTATTTTACCCATTCATCAATTATCAATCCCCCCTCCGTCATGTATGCTCTTTGAAGCTTTTTTCAGATTTTTCTAACAAAAAATGCATTTTTTCGTTCATGCATATCAATTGCACTACTCATCTTCAACAAACATAATATGCATTTTCATTTTCACATTCAGCATAATAATTGGCAAGATGCTTGTGTTCTTGTTTCTCTGTTATCTGTGAACAAAATGAAATTACGAACTTGTTTTTTGTTTCCAAATAAATGAAAAGACAAAGCAATGAAATCCACATTTTAATTATTTGTTGTGGTTGTGTGGTAGGATCTTCAATTTCTATAGAAATTGCAAACTAAGATGTCATAGTTACAAAAATACCTGAAACTTGATAATTGGTGTAAAATTTGGATTTAGAATTGTTGGATTCTCTATGCATTCTCTTTGATATTAAGAATAAAGAAACCCACACTAATTAAGTCTGCATTAGGCATAACCCAGTTGGCAGTGCTAAAATTCTTTAGATGCTTGTGCAATCCCATGTTGCGGGTGATATTGGAAAGTACATGACTATAGTGTCTAAGTGTCATCATACAAAGAAATTTTCTTAATACCAACTAATCCACTCAATAATACTTCTTAAATCAAACGCGAGATTAAGTTTCATCAAATAGTTGGGACTAAGAGTTGGATAAGATATGACCACTTACCAAAATAAGGAGTTGTGAGACATTAGTATGCATGATACGTGATTAATGATTTTCATTTTTAACATGACCTTGTATTAATGATTAGACATGGATAAGAGTTGAATGACACTTAGCAAAACTGCTGATGGTAGAATGAGTTAGTCGTATTTCGATGGGGTGGTTTCATTTATTCGTTTCGCAATGGCAGTTCTAGATCAGGAATGTAAAATTTAATGCCTATGTGTAAAGTGTGTGAACTATTATCGGCAATATCCTCGGGATGTGCAAATTCATTTGGTCAAATATGGGATTATGCAAACTTACACTATCTGGCATGAGCACAGAGAATCACAGGTATCAAGTGAGGCTCATCACCATGAAATGGAAAACAATCATGATGAGGATTTGGGTGGTATTGATGCCTTAGTGAAAGACCGAATTAAGGGGGAATCGACCGATATTACCTAGTGGGACGAAGTCCAAAACTTTGATAAATTGTTGAATAATGCCAAACGTGAGGTATACCCAAGTTGCACCGACTATACTCTATTAAAGTTTGTCATTGAGATTTTTAATTTGAAGGTTACCAACCATTGGAGCAATAAGTACGTTGACATGATGCTTGAGTTTTTAACAGAACTTTTACCGAAATATAATTTGGTACTAAAGTCTTGTTATGAAGCCAAGAGGATATTGTGTGACTTGGGGATGTCGTATGAGCTTATTAATGCATGTATAAATGATTGTGCACTCTTTTGGGAGGAAAATGCAAACCTTAATAAGTGTCCTAAGTGTAAAACAGCCAGATACAAAATAAATCATGGCAGGGGAAATAAAATTTCTAGCTTACTTCCCATTGACATCAAAGTTGAGAAAATTATACACGTCAAGAAAAATAGCTAATGATATGAGATGGCACAAGGATAAATGCGTTGAAGACAAAAAATTGAGACATCTAGTGGATAGTGATGAGTGGAAGGAATTCGATTTGCACATGCTAATTTTGCCCTAAAGTCCTGTAATGTGAGGCTTAGGTTGGCTACTGATAGGTTTAACCCTTTTAGGAACATGAACAACTCCTATAATATGTGGCCTATCATACTTATTCCCTATAACCTACTACCTTGGTTGGTTATGAAGGAACAATACTTCATGTTATCATTACTCATTCCAAGAGAGGTGCAACCAGAGATTGATATCGACGTGTACATGAGACCGTTAGTGGATGAGTTCAAGGAGTTGTGGCAAATTGGTGCATTAACTTATGATGCCTCGAGTGGTGAGACATTTTCGATGCATGCAACTTTATTGTGGACAATACATGACTGGCTTGCATTTGGAGACCTGTCTGGGTGGAGAACAAATGGTCATTATGCTTGTTACACTAGCAATGATAAATCCTATTTTCAATCTTTGCGAAGTAAGACTACATACACTAACCATCGATGCTACTTGCCCGAGGATCACCCAGAACGGAGGAAGAGTAGGGCCTTTAATCGTAAGCATGAGAGACAGAAGAGATCTTTAGAATTACCAGAGGAAGCGATGCAACAACAACTGGATAGTATAACATGTGTGACATTGGGAAAAGATCAAAGCAACAAGAAAAGACCATGTCATGCACCTAATTGGACAAAGGTAAGCATTTTGTACGAGCTACCATATTGGAAGAAACAAAGGCTCAAGCATAACATTGATGTTATGCACGTGGAGAAGAGTTTTAGTGAAATTGTCTTTGGAACTATGTTGTGTATTGATGAGAAGAACAAGGACACTAACAAGGCACTGATGGATTTAGAAGATATGAGCATAAGAAAAGAGTTGTGGTTAACACAACGTCAAGATGGATCATATGTCAAGTCTCGGGCGAACTTCTCATTGACCCCTAAAGAGAGAGGTTTTTTTGAATTTTTAAAATCAGTTAAGTACCCAGATGGTTATGCGGCGAACATCTCGAGGTTAGTGAATACAAGAAACGGTAAATTAGCAGGCTTGAAAAGTCATGATTGTCATGTGCTCATATAATGAATTCTTCCTATTGGGATGTGTGGTTATGTAGATAAGGAGATTAGTGCAACATTACTTGAATTGGATTACTTTTTTCAAGACTTGTGCTCTAAGACATTGAGACAGAGCGACCTAGAAAAGTTAGAGGAATGTATTAACATTTTATGCAAGCTCGAGAAGATCTTTCCTCTAGCCTTCTTCGATGTGATGGTCCACTTAGCTGTTCACTTACCCCGTGAGGCTATACTTGGAGGACCAGTTCAATATAGGTGAATGTATTTGATTAAAAGGTAATGGTTACAATACTATTTGTTAGCTTAAAATTTATTGTATTTCATCTATACCTTTACCTCCTAAACGAGTTTACCTTGAAGGTTTTTTGGAGCTTTGAAATGGTTTGTTTCCAATTGCGTGCGACCGGAAGGTTCAATCGCTGAGGCATATATTTTCAAGGATTGTATCACTTTTTGCCCAATGTATCTTGATGGGAGCGAAATTGTGCATAATTGCACCGAACAGAGCAAAGATCATGGTGATCAACGTATGAAGGGGTTAACAGTTTTCATCGGAATAGCTCAGCCTATTGGGCTAGTAACAAGGGATGGTGAAATATCATGAGAATTTCATGATGTTGCTCATTGGTTCTAGATGTACATTAGCTCTAAGTGAGAGAAGTACCTAGAGTGTGTATTTCAATTAGTTAGGTGTACAATGAACTTTCTTAATGTTTTAGTGATGTATAATAATACCATGCCTCCTATAACATACTTAGATGAATTTTCCAAGTGGTTCAAAGATTGTGTAAATCATTTCTATCTTTTGTAATGTGATGATTCTTAAATAAACTTAGATGGATTAATACTTTTCTATACAATTCAATTATCATGCATGGCATGTGGTTGCAGATAATAAGATTGAGGGTTGGTGAGTTACTAGAGGCAATTGAAGAATTGTAGTCTTTAGCGAATAGTCCCAATTTTCTAGTGAAAGAGTACTCATGTTGTATAATCAATGGCATAAGGTTCCACGCCAGGGAACTAAACAATCATCGTATAAGTCAAAATAGTGGTGTGCTTGCAGAA
>JAOTRH010000016.1:3950898-3981231 GCA_034768845.1 Heliamphora exappendiculata | reverse complement strand
CAAGACAACAACGAATAACTCCTTTTATATTTATATATATTTATATATATATATATATATATAAAGTAAGTTATGTTCATTTTTCATGTCCTCAAATTTAGTACCCCAAAGAAGTAGGTGTAACTTATTCTTAAAGAGATAATCCTCTATTAGTATCCTTCAATACCCGTAATTTATTCTGTTAAACTTCTCTATCTATTTTCTCCTTCTCTTGGTACTGCTATCACTCAGATTAATGGTTCTAATATTAGTTATAACCATAGAATAAAAAAACAACAACAAGAATAATAATACAAATACTCACATATAAAAACACACAATTTACGTAATTCAACCAAATTATCAAGGTTGTGACCATGAAGTTGCGATGATATTACTATGAGAGAAAAAAATAAAATACAAGGATAAAAATCCTAATAAGAAGCAACTAATATAAATATTTAAAAAGAGATTAGAAGTCAAAACGACTTACAATTCTTTTTTCCTACCAAAGTTGAAGCTCTCATGGACAAAAAAATCCATTAAAATTGTAGCAGTTCTAGAATGAATTATATCATGAGTCAAACCCATAAAAAAATATCTGAAATCTACACGCCTAACATCTTTAAGGGTTATCGATATACGCATAATAGTGCATATTTTTATATATTAATATATGTATTGTTTTATCTTCTTGATAATAATTTCTACTAGTATAATTAATTTTGTACTAAAACTTATTTCTTTCATTGGAGGAATTAATTAGAGATTAAAAGATTATGTTTTGATGCTTGGAATGCAATTGAAGATTATTGGGTTTCAACATGTGAATATAGTTTAAAAAATAAGAAATTTTTCTTAAATTTAACTGTAAGGATATGAACCTAACTTAAGCTAGCACTGGAAGTCATTACTTTATTGTTTGGAATGTTATAACCCATGTAATTTAGGCTCTTGTTTAAAATTTTGAATTTTGTTATATTTTTAGGAAATATGAGACTCTTTCAAAAATAGAAAAATTTTGGGTTATTTTCTAGTATATCTATAGTACTATCTTTTAGGGGTGTTCAAAAGACCCGAATAACCCGTGAACCAACTCAACCTGACCTCTATGAATTTGGTTGGATCGGTTCTACCAGGGTGATAAATTAGTTCTGGGTCCAAAATAATCGAAACTGATGTAGTTGGGTCGATTCTCGGGTTGGCGAGCTCTCAACCCAACCCAACCCGAGACCCGAAGGTATATTATATATAATAATATAATTATATATATTTATTTATAAAAATTAAATTTATATTAATTTTTAGAATGAGGGAGTCGAGAACTTGGATATATTGTTACAAATATTTTGATGATCTACTTGCACTTTTTAGATGATCAATTTTAGATGATTTGGTTACACTTTTTAGCTGTGAATGTGATCTGGTTTCATGTGTTGATTCATGTGTTGTAGAAATTGGTTGTTCATGTGTTGATTAATCCTCCTAAGGGGTGGAATTTCACCAAAGAGGAATGTTGTGAGAATGGCGTGGTTTGCCCATAACTATAAGTTTGTATATTTTTTGTTATTGTGGCCATGCCTTTTTTTTTCACTCTCTACAATTCAATGAAAGACAAAAGTCAATTTTTGAAGGTATAATATTTTTTACATTATATTTTATGCCCAATGAATCACCACATATTTAAAAGCAGAGTAGATCTCACACCAAGACGGTATATGGACCCAATACACCGGTAAATGTGCGATGATTCATGTAATGAAAAGAAAATTACTAAAAAAAAAAAACCCCAAAAAGCTGCTCAAATCTTCAAAAAATTACATCGTATGAACCACTATATATTTGTATGAACCACTATATATTTACAAGTGCAGCAAATCCCATTCCACGTAGAACTTCATCTACCTGTTGGGTGCCCTCTATAGTGAAAAGATCTGTGAAGTATTGCAAAAATTTCTTTTTGGCCTCTTCTCTATCACCTGTCCATTCTCCATTTTGCAGCCACATTGCCCAGCTCTTTTGTTTCCAATACACTTCTTCGACGTTCTGTTCCTTCTCCAAGCTCTTCTCCAATTCTTGGAGCTTACTTCTCTCACACATCCCCGAATTTGAATAAGCCAAGTGGTTTCTGTCCTGCAATTTAGTGAAGTTCTTTCTCGCATTGCCATTCTTGGTTTTACTCCACTGCCTAAGACTTCATTGATAGTTTCTTATTCCATGAATTGAATTTTAAATTCCACATAGAAATGAGTTAAAATGGGTTAAAATGAATTGAAGTTTAAATCTCACTTTGATGATAGAGCCGCGGTTCAATCCGAATCAACCCGAGTTAAAATGGTTGGATTGAGTTGGTTCTAAAGTGTGAATGGTTCGGTTCTGAGTTTATTTTTTAAGAATCGATCTTGTTCGGTTCGATTCTGAGTTACAATTCAATCTGACCCAGACCGACCCATGCCCACCCCTACTAGTAATATCTTCTAGCACCGTTTTTCTTTATCTTTTCTTTAGAAATTCTAATTAATTCATCCATTCATAATTTTTTAAACTTCTTTACTAAGGCCAGGAGGAGTCTCAATGAATTCATTATATTTATTTTATTGATTCAAAAATTCTTTTCATTACAATTTAGTTTGATTAATTCGTTTAATTATTTTGTTTGGAAAAAAAATATTCTATAAAATTCTTTATTTTATTATCAGCTCCCGCCACTAAAATTTACATGAGCACCTCCACCCTAACTCCTAACAAGTTATTCACTCTTGATCAACCAAATTAATCTATCTTCAAATAATATTTTTATGAATAACCATTTTAATCTTTCAATTGGAAATACCTTTTGCGTAATTTTCAAATAAGTTTTATAAATTAGATCGATAGAATAATATAATAAAAATATTGATGGTGAATTCTTAATGCCTTAGTACTTTTTTATTTATTATCACCTTAATTAATTTTTATTCGACTAAATTCTTCAAATCCAATCAAGATTTTTAACAAAATATTTTATTTTATTTTTTACCATCAATTTGTGATTTACACCAATTCTTGTTATTCTAACTTCTAACTTATTGAGATATATTATTTTATAACATCTTGCACTTAAAACTACATCATTAAAATCTCAAAACTTATTTCTAATGTCCCATCACTTCTCCTCCCTTTTTCAGCTGTAGCCACCTGATAAGCATTGTGGAGCTCTGTAGCTGCAGGTAACTGGTAGAGCTGCAGCTAAATCAAAAAAAATTAACAAGTGAGCCAATAGCTGATAAAAGTCAGTTACCAAATTAGTTAGGGTTTCTGTTAGGAGAAGTTAATTGGGAGAGTGGAAATTATATTGCAATATTCCCATTTTAGGATTAACTCATTTACGAAATATATATGGTGCTCGTTTGGCTATTGGCTTTAATTAAGTTGGCTTAAAATTTATTTTTTAGCTTTTGGCTTAAAGTCCAAAAAAACTAAAAAGCTTCATTTTTTAACTCAAAAGCTTTTAGTCTTTTTTTACTTTTTACATATATATTTTTATATTTTTTTAAAAATGTCATAACTTTTATTATACACATCTATTTTTGATAAAATTATATTTTTAAAATTTAATCGTCAAAATCTATTAAACAAGATTCATATTGAATTTAAAATTATTTAAAAATAAATTTTAAAAAATTAGAATAATATTAAGTAAAGTTTTTTGTCTTTCGGCTTAAAACCACTTTAACCATTTAGCTTAAAAGTCACATATTTTCTAACTAAACGAATTTTTTAACTTTTTAATTTAAAATAACTTAAAATCAAAAAATTGAGTTAAAGCCAAATTGTCAAACAAATTGACCAAGCATGCATCTAAATTGTTGGTGCTCATAGTAATCCACTCCATTGTTGCGTGTTATCAAAGTAATTGGACAAAAGAGGTGAAGGCCAAAGTTATTAAAACATGAAATTGAATTTCAATAGATCATGGAAGTTTATCAGAAGACAATAATAAAAGCAAATATACTTCTCAAAGAACAAGAAATAAAACCATCACAAAGAAAGGCATCTAGTGGCCACCTCCACGGCTCCACCAGTCACAAAGGCTCAGGGAAGACCAAATCAAAAGAGAGAGAGCCCCCAAAAAAGCACTTCAAATTCTAGTATTTGGTTTGTTGTGGGGATTGGTGGTGGTGGTGGTGGTGGTGGTGGTGTTGGAGGTGGTGTCAGTGTCCACTCCTAGGGTGCTTTTCACAGCGGTAGCCGCCCCTTGTGCTAGGTTTGCTGCTCCCACCGCCGCTCCTTTTGCCATGTTTGTCGCTCCATGCAGTGCTCCTTGTGCCATGTTCACGACACCACCTCCAGTCTGCATTCAAGAACGTATCGTGAGAAAAAATGAATTTCTTATTTCTTGATGATTATCAGGTTGCGGTTTGGCGCTTGAATTTATCCAAGTGTTTGTTTGGCATATTTAAAAAGTTCAATTTTTAAGAGTTTCAGGGTTTTTTTTTTAGAAAAAAAATGAAGACAAAAAAGTTAGATTGTTTTGGATAATTTAATTAGGGTAATCTTTTGTTTTTTGTTAAAATATTTAATATACTTATTTTTTATTTTTAAGCTATACCGGTTGGGATATATATATATAAATTCTTAAAAATAGAGTTGATTTTTTTCTTTTTAGGTTATTATAGTTATTTATTTTAAGAAAACTGAACTGGTTGGAACGTGCATAGCTTTTTATTGGGGGAAAAAAAGGTAAACAAGAAATAGTGGGGGTTTTTGGAACGCCGAACACTAGTTTTAAAATTGACTTTTAAACAAAAATATATATATTTTAAAAGAATCCAAACACCACCTAAGTATCTCAGTTTTTTTTTTTTTTTTGTTGTTGAATGATTTCAGAATTTACCTGTTGAAGGAAGCCAGAGTCTTGGCCAGGGTTGCTGTATCCTTTGGTCTGTAATAGAAGAGTGGAAATCAAAATATAGGAGAAAACACAAATACATTACATGAATTGGTTCTCAAAACTTTTTTTTTCCCTCTTCAAAATTAGCAGTGAAAGTTCATGTGGTTATTTTTCAGAAATTAATTGGATCCTATGCTGTGCAATTATGGTGCAATGCACTTATTTAATGATAAAAAATAAATAATAATTTTAAATATAAATAATAGCTTAATTTTTAACTCTTAAAAAATAAGTGATTTGAATGGTTAAGATTCACTTGAAGTGTGTTCTACATCCTATTAAATATGAATCTTAATTATTCAAATTATTTTTAAATAATTTTTTAAATTTTATTTCTGAATTCATAGTATTGATGTTGATATATCACCTGTTGATGGAAGTCATTGCCTTGGTCAGCGTTCCAGGATAGTTGGTCCACAAGATCATCATGCATCATCTGTAACAGGAGACACGGGAAAAGCTTATTATATATAGGGAGATTTGGTGAGAGGTGTTGATAATAATATAGGGAGATGGTGTTGATGTACATAACAAATTACATGTACATCAAAAAATAAAATGCTTATATTATGTAGTTTGATTTTTTTTCTTAATACTTTATTATTAGAGTTCGATTACATGTACATACACCGATAAACACACTGCTTGCGCGATTAGAATCTTGTTATGTGTACAAATACCCATAATAGAACTGAGCACACTATTATTGCAAGCGATGCATCTTGATGTTGAAACTCCCTCCTTATGGGAGGAGCAAGTTTGATTCTATTATCAAATATGTGCACTTAATATTTTTTGTACTATTAAGATCAAAATTTTCTCATATAGATCTATAATAAATTTATCTAATTAATTAGTTAATCTCACAATTGTGGGTCTCACAAACATTTTTTGTGAGATCTACTCATGTGTGACTCAAAGAGAAATTCTTATATCAAGTTACAAATATGTTACCATATAGATTATAACAATGAGTAAAACTCTCTTTTAAGATTTCTCACCCTTTCAAGATTTCACTTTATGAGCTAATTAAGGTGAGTCACTAACGATAATTTAAACAATTCATTTTATAAATATCACATAATAGATTATATGTACAAAAATTCAATTTAATTAGATATCGATGGATACATAAATAAATCATGTTTTAGTTCACAAAATAGATGGGTTTTGACTTCAAATCAACTGTATAGGTTTAAACCATCTATTTTATAAAATAAAATATAATTTATTCACGTATTTATTGATATTAGATAAAATTAAATTTTAATATAAATGATCTGCTCTACGAGATCACAGCATAAACAAGTTGGATTACAATTGTGAACTTAATCTAAGCTCATAATATAGAGTTTTGAGTGGTTTTAAGAGTGAGTCGCTTTGAAAGAAATTTTATTTTATAAGGTATTTGTTGTAGTTGAAATTATAAATTCATAAATTATAGTTGAAAATATGTAATTATGACTTTTAAACAAAAATTCTACGTATTTATTAAATTTGTGAACTTAAAACTAAACATAACATTATTTGTATTTATTGATGTAGAATTAGAAACTATAAAAGCACTCATTTAGATTTTTAAAATTTTTTTTGCTATGCTACAAACATAAAAACTATAATTTAAAAGTAACAAACAGTTGTGTATAATTAGGAAGAGTTTTTCTCTACCCCTCCTTGTAATGCCTCAAAAGTCAAAATCAAATGGGTTTCGCGTTAAAAGTGGTAAAACTCATCTAAATGTGTTATTCAAATTAATTTTAAATAGGAATGGACCGGAAATAATTTTTATAATAACCAGATGCATGTCACCTGAGCTTGACCAGGCATTTCACCAGCCTTGTGGCTCACACCGCGACCTCGGTTCTCCATTTCTGTTTTCTTGAGGATCAAACTGGAAATTAAAATAAAGATTTTGAGAGATGGCGAGAGAAATTTATAGTGTGTGAATGCTGGTGGTCTTCCTCTAACAATATGTGCCTCAAAGCATGCATCGGACTACACGTGGCAATGTGTTGATTGTCCCCCTTAACGGAGGCTTTGGAATGAATTTTTCATAGGGGTTGCTCGTTCAAAGGGAATAGGAGAGAGGAAGATTGGCCTCAACCCGACTTCAAGATGAGCACTCCATTTTTTCAATGAATTAGAATTAAGATTTTAAATTTTAAATTTTAAATTTTAAATTATTTTTTTTAAAATAATTAGAAGAATTCAAAAAATTATACCTTTGATTTATTGGGATTTTTTTTGTTTGAATATGATAACTTAGCTAAAAGAACAAGAAAGAGAGGGTTAATAAGCCAAGAATGGAGAAAACAACTGGAAAATATGAAAAAAGAAATAAAGAAAAGAAAAGAAAAGAAAAGAAAAGAAAGATTAAAATTAAATTATAGCCATTGTTTGTTTTAAAATTTTAAATAATATTTGAAAAAAACAATTTTAAAGTCACAAACTAATAAACCAGGCCCATGGATCCACAACCACTGTATGGACTCAAATGCTAGTGGATGCCCAGAATAAATGGCCCACTATACAAGATTAGGCCGATCTATATAGAATTGGAAAATTTAGGGAAATTTCTAAATCCACAAATTATTTTTCTTTGAACACCAATTTTATGCATTAAGGAACTTGTACACTAGGCATTAACACTTGTATAGGTGAGTGTTCAAAAAAAAAATTATGCATTTAAAAAAGATACTTGTACGCTATGCAAGAGATTGTATGCATATAGAATAACTACGCTTATCATCATTTTTTTTGAACAACCATTTTATGCACTTTGTTCACTAGGTATTAACACTCTTATATACGAGTGTTCAAAGAAAAAAAATATGTATTTAAAAAAAACACTTGTACACTATGCCAAAAAAAAGTATATGCATTTATAATAAGTGCGTGTCATCACTTTTTTTAGATAATTATTTTATAAATTAAAGCACTTTATACACTAAACATTAACACTTGTATATACGAGTGTTCAAAGAAAAAAATGTACAAAATAAAAAAAATGTAAGCATTTACAATAAGAACTATACGTATATGATGACATGTGTGTCAATATTTTTGAAACGATTTTACTAATCACTGTTTATTGGGTGGTAAATAACAATATTAGAGAATTAAACTCTTGATACTCTTTACCAAGAGTTCAATTCCCTAGTGTTGTTATCCACACTTCTTATTGGACGGTTGTTAGTTTTTTCTTTATAGCAGAAATTATGAGTGTTTGATAAATATTGTATTATGTAGCTGAGATCCTTAGCTTGTAACTGAAATATAAAAAAAATAGTTTAAATTTGGAGTAAAAGTTGTAGGTGTTTAAAAATTATTGTGGTTTGTAGTTAAAATCAATAACAGAAACTTGGTCAAACACCCCCAAAGTAATTTATGCAACCTTACAATATAATATATATTATTTTTATAGTTTTTGAAAGTTATATTTTGGAAATAAGATGAGTATTTGAGTAACAAAAATGTTATGTATTTAAAAAAATTATCAAGAATTTTATCTCAATTTTAAAATTAAGGGTTCATTAATTATGCATGGTGTGGATCATTAATTATGCAAGTAAACTTAGACGTGCCACGTGGCACTACCAGTTAATATGATGGTTGCAAAATATATGGTAGGAGTTAATGACTCGTATTTGCTAAGTGGTTGAGAGATAAATTGTGACTCACACAGAAGTAATTGTTTAGTAGTTATAGAACACTATATAGCGTTACTTACGTAGTGGTTCAATCCAATCATGTAGTGAAAAATACTCTGTATAAAATTATAAGAGGAAAAAAAAAACTTAACACTCTAACCCAAGCTAACGCACTGTCTTTTCATCATGTGATGTAATTTGACAACTCAAAAGATCAAATATCAACTCTCAATATATACATCTTCTCCATTCTAGCAAAGGTTTGAGAACACTCCATCTTCTATTATTAATTTGTCTCTCAAATCCTATCTAATTTGACAATAAAGAGCCTTTAACAACTAGCAAAAAAATTTATTTTGTAATAATCTTAGCAATAAAAGCACATGGGGTTTTGTTATTTCCTTCCTCGTTAGGCTTTCTTCTTTCTTATTTGTAAGTATGTATTTTTTAAACTCACACAAAACAACGTAAATTCACATTTATTGAGTAAGTATGAAATAAAATAGACACATTTAATGTATATTATACATTCTTGTTTATTAGGAATATATAAGAAATAAAAGAGACCCATATCATATATTTTTATTTGTAAATAATATTACGTAAATAATATTATATAATACTTTTAAAATATTTAATATTTTTTTTACATGTGATATAAATTATAATTATTTATTTATTAAAAATACCAGTATTCTATTAATTTGCCCAAAACAGTGGCAGCTGGCAGATAAGACAAAAAAAAGAGAGGGACGAAAAAAAAGAGCGGCGTCGTTCTGATCCATAAAAATAATTTCCTTCAGCAACGGATGGACACAGGACACGACACTCAGACACGCGTCAGACAGCAGCGCACGTGTCAAGCAGAAGCTCGTTGCTGAGCCCTATATACATGCACCAGGAACGCCCCTTCCATTCATCTGTATTCAGAATCTCTCTCTCTCTCTCTCTCTCTTTCTCTCTCTCTGTCGGGAAGAAATCAAATACTTTTCGCATCACAACTTGAAGCTAGCTGAAAATGGCGTCTCGTGAGCAGAGCTACAGTGCCGGTGAAGCTAAGGGTCAAGCTGAGGTACATTGAAGCCAGCTGGCTGTTCATCATTGCCTAATTTCAAATTTTTAGTCTATATATAGTTTAATTACCATACATTTAATAGTTAATTCACAGTTTGGACATTCAGTAGTCAAGGTGTGTAAAGCAAAAAATAAAGCTGATACATTTTTCTTGTAGGAGAAGACTGGCCAAATGACAGAGACGATGAAGCAGAAGGCGCAAGAAGCCAAGGACCGCACAAAAGAGTGCACGGACCAGGCCGGACAGAAGACCGGTGCCGTCAAGGAAAAATCGTCGGAGACGGCGGAGTCGGCAAAGGAGAAGACCTCGGGAGCTGCGCAGGCCACGAAGGAGAAGGCGACAGGGGCGGCAGAGTCGACGAAGGAGACGGCACAGGCGGGGAAGGAGAAAACGACCGGAGTTCTTCAGAAGACCGGGGAACAAGTCAAGAGTATGGCTCAGGGCGCGAAAGACGCCGTGAAGCACACCTTCGGCATGGGTGGCGATACCACTACTGATCAGGTTCAGGAAGGCAGCCCCAAAACGAACGCCGGCGGCGGCGGCGGCGCCGGCAGGGAGTAATAGGGTTTGAAGTGGAAGGTGGTGGTTTGTGTTTTTGT
Source organism: Heliamphora exappendiculata (assembly GCA_034768845.1). Taxonomy (NCBI): domain Eukaryota; kingdom Viridiplantae; phylum Streptophyta; class Magnoliopsida; order Ericales; family Sarraceniaceae; genus Heliamphora; species Heliamphora exappendiculata. The sequence continues at coordinate 3,970,995 of JAOTRH010000016.1, read as the reverse complement.
GTTTTATGGGGGTGTTTGGGTGGTTGGGCATGTTTTTTTATGAAATTGCCTTTCGTTTGGGGTTTGTGTTCTTATAGTTGGGTGATTGTCGAAGTCCTTTCAGCTCAGTTGTTTTGAAGTGAATAAAAGTATTATTCATTTTGAATAATCAAATTAATTACGCCTTCTTATTTTGATGAAATCTTGCCCTATTGTTCAAACATAATTAGTGTATCTACTATTCAGATGAATAGTTCATGTTACTGGGACTAATTATTTAGAGTCGCAGCTTTATTTTGATTGTAAATGTTTATTATTTTGTATTTAATGAGCAGTTAAATTATTTAAAAATTTAGATTAATTGAATATTAATGATCGGTACACATTTATTTTATATTTTATTTTTAAAATTTTATAAATTGATTTATTCTATTTAAAAACAAATATATTATAATTATATGAATAACGGTATCTCATTTATTTTAAATTTTTATAAGAATTATTTACTTGAGCCAATTGTTCCTCCAACAGTTCTTTCAAAAAATGCAACTATCTAATTGATAAATTATAAGAAAACAATTCAAACATATTAATGACAAATAAAATATTTTTGTTATGCCACTAATCCTTGTTATGCTATTTTGCCAAGCCTGCTTTTAAGCAGAGAGTTCTTAAAATTTTTCTAAAAAATTACACGATGATTTACGGTAACCAATTAACTTTTAGACGAAAGAAATGAGGCCTTTCGTAAATATTTCATTCCAAAAATAAATATTTCATTCTAAAAACAAAAAGTTGACGAATTTAAAATAATAAATAATTTTAATTAAATTATAAAATTTCAAATTTCAAATTAAAATTTACTTAGGATCACAGCACGACCTCTTTTCTTATTTAGTGGTAATTCTCTTATACCATACGTCAGAGCATAGGTTTTTCATAGTTTTTTTTATTTAATTATGGGTAAATTATATTGATCTTTTTTGAGGTTAATTAAAAATACAAATATATTCTTTTAAAGTTTTTAAAATAATATTTCTTAAGGTTAAATTGTAAATTTTAATTTTCTCCTCCGTTAGTTTTTTACATTTGAAAATTGTTGAGATCAGCATACAAAAGTTTTAAAATTTTCATTTAATCCTTTAATAAGGCGTGGTGACACAAATACTCTTCTTATCTTTACTTGACAAATATAACCTTAAATTTCGCATCTATTCCATGAACAACAGCCAAAACAGCCATGCATCTCAAGTTAATTTTTTGTTTTTATGATTATTTTTTTAAAAACACTAAGATTCGTTCGGTAGCGTTTACAATTTTTTATTTTTTATTTTTTATTTACGAAAACAAAAAATATTTTTTTTTTATGTTTATTAAAAAATAAAAATAAAAACATGTTTGGTAACATAAATATTTAAAAAGTAATAGTTGGAGATTACGGATGAATCTAATCAACTTTTGTTTACAAAACAAGTGAAAATACATTTTTTTTGTTTTTTAAAATTTTATAAATTTTGAAAACAATTTATAATTTTTTAAAAATAAAAATAATTATCAAATATGTTTTTGTTTACAATTTACGAAAAATTTAAAAACAAAAATAAAAAATAAAAAATAAAAAATATAAACGTTAGCGAAGAGCAGCTAATTGTTACCGAAGAGCAGCTAATTGTTTGTTCCTTTGGCACTTCTCAAATATTCATTTCTCATCTTTTCTTCATCTCAACCCAATTTGACTTTCTCAACAAGCCCAATTTGGTTTTCCCAATTTATCGCCGACGTAGCCGACTAAAAATCAATGAACTAGTACTTATTGAGGGAACTTATTACTTACTAAATGGAACCTAAAAAATAAGTTTTCTTGAATAATAAAGGAGAATAAGAGTCTGTTGAGGATACCAAGATGGAGCTTTCACGTGCTTCTGTAGAATAATGCTTGTAAAAATAAGCTTTCGATCGGTGCTGACGAAAAGTTCTCTAATGCCCAAAGTAAAAAGAGAAAATAAATTATTTAGATAGAAAATAGTCCATATTTTTATCTTAAGAATTTAAACACTGATATAAAATATATATATATATAAGAGAGAGAGAGAAAGAGAGAGAGAGAGGAGTCGACTCTCTTACCATGTCAGTTTACTCCATAGCCTATCATGGCTAGGTGAAGTGTGGTGGGGTGTTTTGTTGATTTTTATAGAATTTTTTACCCTTTCACTTACGATGATAGTGTTTTTCAAGAATAATAGAGTTAAACATCATTTTTAAAGAAAGAAACCAGAGAGAGATTGCAATTTTTTTATTTTATTGTATTCAACATTCTAAGAGATTGTGATATATATGTATCTATAAAATTATTCCCGTTTATAACACTATATATTTATATCATACACTAGTACTGTTCCAACCGTACCACCAACACCGCTCAACCATCTTCACAACACGATTCATGAGCAACCTTGAACCGCCGCATCACCACCGTTGCAAATCCAAACCATCGCACTACCATCTACCAACATTCAATTGTCATCGTTGTATAATCTCTCTCTCTCTCTCTCTCTCTCTCTCTCTCTCTCTCATGAGTTAGGGCTAACAATTCCCTTCCTCACTCTGGTATCTTCCCCTGCCCCTCTCATGGATTAGGGCTGATTACCCTTTTCTCATTCTCATCTATGTCCCCTTTCTTTTTAGTGAAGGGTTGGGGACTTTAGGGTTATGAAACTAAGAGCATTTTAGCTTCTATTAATTTTAATTTTTAGTTTATGAATTATTAATGAATAGGAGCATAAAATAATAAAATATCATTCTAAGTAAACACCGTTTACTTAAAAAGTCATATAAGAGAGGTCATTTTAAAAATCTCATTAAATTTTTTTTTTATTTTTACTTAATTTCAAGAAAGGCTAATATAATTTATCGGTACTTCTTCGAATGTGTACCATTCTATTTGATTGTATTGTTCTCTTTTAGGGTCTAAAATTACTTGATTGTATTGTTCTCCATTTAAAGTCTAAAAAATTATAGTTTGTATGTTTTATGAGGGGATTAAGAGATGGTATTAGAAATGAGTAGTTGCTTGTATGTTTGTTTGTTTATTAGAGAGAGAGAGAAAGAGAGAGAGAGAGATTAACAATAACAATGAAACTAAGAATTTGTTTGGTATTTTGAATTGAATAAAATAGGAGAAATAAGTAATACGGTGGATCTCACATATTTATTATAATATTATGAGATTATAGAATGAATTATATATACAATAAGAAATTTAGTTCATGTTTGATTATGGTCAGATAAAGAATCAATAAGAGTTATAGATTTATTTCTAATCGTTAGATAAAGAGAATAGATAATTTGAAATCTAGTACTAATAATACCAATAGAGTCCTGGTATTATTAATACCACGAATGAGGTATTAATAATTCGGTATTCATTGAAATATTAGTTTTAATCCCGTGATACAAACATAGGATAAGAAATTCAATGAGATAAAATCTAAATATATGGACCCATATATTTTTTTATTCAATCCAATCCCCCTTCTCCGATGGACTAAACAAATCCTAAGAACATATTTGTTTTGGAAGACTAATAGTCCGCCCAGACTATTAGTCCAGAGTATATTCTAATACCACATTTGTTAAGCGTCCAGACTAATAGTTCGGTCTGTTAAATCGGAGATAACCAGTGAGAGACGAAATGGGAAATTATAAAAAATTGAATTAAGAAGTGATTTTAAAATTTTTTAAAAATAATAAGAAATATTAAAATATTAAAATAAATAACATAAATTTTAACAATAACATAAAATTTAGCTTATTAATTTATTAAAATTAATTTTAAAATAAATTAACTTAATACAATAGTAAATCATTATTTAGTATATTATTTAATTCTACTCAATTTAAATATAAAAAAATTAATTCTAACTTATTATTAATTATATTTTACTACTAATCTAATTCAATCAATTTCGAATTATTAAAAGACACTCAATAACATTATTTAGGCAAATGGGGGATTTACCAATCCATTGGGGCTGGCATTAGCTTTTGGGTACCACGGGATTGATTTTACAATTATACCCCACGTGAATTTTTAGGGGTAAAAATCCATGCATTTTTGTGACAAAAAAGATAGAACTTTGAAGAAAAAAAGGTCCCTGCATTTTTTAGAATATTTTTAAAAGTTCTTCGAAATATCAAAAGTATACCAATTTGTGACCAGAAGTGATAAATTAAAGTTAAAATACTTTAAAATAATAAAAAAAGTACATAATAATTCAAATGATAAATTATTCTTACTTCTCTTAAGATTTAAATTTATTACATAAATTTTTTCAAAAATTACTAAAATGACACTTACCTGTCAGTGTTATTGAACAAACGTCATTAATAAAAAATAAATTTTTACTATTTATGGATACTATTACAACATATATACACCCATATATATTCGTATGCATATATATATATATATATATATATATAAACCCAAATCAAAAAGATTTACAAGAACAGAAGCTTTTGAAGATATATAACAAAAATTACTATCTAGGTTCAAGATCGGGATTAGGAGAGAATTGAAAGAGAGAAATTTGTTGGCAATCGAATCATCGATTACGACACTTAATCTCTGTATCTTGAATTGAATCGTCACCGTCAGGGACGGTGGCGAACCGGAAGTTGGGGACACCGTCCAGGGCTGTTGGGGTCGTTAGCAATGGTGACCACCACGTAGGGGACCATTTTGGATATCAAATTACATCTTTCAAGTCCTCCGCCAGTATCACCGTGATGTCTAACGGACAATACTCCATTGTTGGGGTTTGATTTCTTCTGGAACTGATTGAAATCTGTGCTGCTCATTTTGATTGAGGAATTGAAGCTTGGAAAGTTCATAAATGGTGATTGAAATCTGTGCCGCTCATTTGATTGAGGAATTGAAGCTTGGAAAGTTCATAAATGGTGATTGAAATCTGTGCCGCTCATAAATGGTGATTGAAATCTGTGCCGCTCATAAATGGTGATTGAAATCTGTGCTGCTCATTTTGCTTGAGGAATTGAAGCTTGGAAAGTTCATAAATGGTGATTGAAATCTGTGCCGCTCATTTTGATTGAGGAATTGAAGCTTGGAAAGTTCATAAATCACCTGGTGATTGAAATCTGTGCCGCTCATTTTGATTGAGGAATTGAAGCTTGAAAAGTTCTGAAATGGGGGGGGGGGGGGGGTGTGGTTTCGAAATCTGCTAGAGGGAGGTTGGTTGAGGGTAACCATACTGGGGTGGTTTCGAAACCCTAGCTTCGTTGGCTCTTCTGATATCGTCCCCAAGAGAGTAGTGGAGGAAAAAGAGCAGTGGAGGCAGCATAGGGCGAAGAAGGGGAAGGGTCTGGCGGGTCGGTGGTGGGGAGGAATTGGAAATCGGCGAGGAGGCGATCAGCCCATTTGCTGGCGGAGAAGTTTGGAATGCTGCTAGTGCCGCCGTTGACGGCGTTGAGTTTGTGAGCCTTCTTGGTATAATAATGGAGTCAAAAAAGTTAGGATAACTTACACTAACTGAGGTTTAGAAAGAGAAAAAGTGTGGGAAGAGAATGGGAAATTGATTATACATTCAAGGATAAAATAAGAAAAAAAATTAAAATATTTAATGATAAAATTAGTTTTTCTTAGTCAACTACCGGTCAACAAAAAAGTTAAAGGTGAAATATAAAAATAAAACAGAAGAGAGTGTATTGTTATTTCAGTAACCTCGAAAGAAGTCCTTATAATAAGCTTAAATCTCAATAGAGGTAAATATATTTTATCTTAATCCAAACTACATCATATAAAAGAGAAAAGGGACAAATTTTAGGCTTAGAAATTCATTAGCAATTAAAATACTTTAAAATCAATTGGCCGAGTTTTTAATTGAAGGGAAAAATATGTCACCTACAAAAATAATTCCATCATTAATCTATTAATTCTGTTCAAAAGAAACATCTTATTACACAGTCAACTATCCAAAACAAGAAGTATGGAATTCATTCCTCACTATGAATCTCATTTCATTAGTAACCTCAATAATAATCTCACCTCATTACTAATCCTACTTATTCTATACTGGTTATCAAACATCAAACTTGGCCTAGAGACCAAGAGAAGATAGCCCAGAAAGAGACCAAGAGAGACCAAGAGGGAGGATAGCTCCACACATTTATATATCCCACATTCATGTAAGAGGCTGCTTTTTATCAATCGAAAGACATACCTTTGCTTCCCTCCAAGTCACTAACATTGTTAAACGGTTCGTGGTCACTACCCTCTCGATCTGTTTCCGTGGCATCCTCGGATTCCTCTTCTTCGCTTTCATCTTTGTCCTCATAAACAACCGGCGTGCTTGCGCCATTCTCATCGAATCCATCATTCATTGTCTGTAGAAACAACAGCGGCTTTAGATAACTTTTGACACATACTTGTTTTGGGTTTTTTGTTGTGTTTTGTTTTTCAGTGTGTTTAGAATTACTTACCCTTGTATAAAGTAAGTCCAAGCAACAAGATAGTTGAAGAGCCACAGGGAAGGTTGAAACTCTAGATTCTATGAGCTGCAGAGATGCCAATGAGATAAAGAGTACCGATCATCCAATTGCTTTGAGCAATTTATCGGCTTTGTATACGGTACAATTTTACCATTTAAAACGAAGTTATATCGATATTGCACAACTCAAAATCATGGGTCAAGCTCCCCTCATAACTACCCGTCAAGACTACTCTCCAAGTTTGGGATGGGCACATAACAATGATCTGAACTATTCATCTCGTATGTCATAGAGAAGATCATCTATGCAAAAATTCAATTTGATCGATATAAGTACTTGAACAAATTACATTTTGGTTTACAAAATGAAGAATTTTAATTAACATAAACTGTTTTTAAGTTTGAACCGTCTATTTTGTACAATAAAATGCAATTTATTTATGTACCTATTTATATCCAATCAAACCAAATTTTTGCATAGATGGCTTCTCTGTGAAGTTTATGAGATGAACGGTTCAAATCGTCGTTATTACCTAAGAGGAGCTTGATCCCAAAATCATAGTAATGAGAAGAACACAAACTATGGCAGAAGTAATCTTTTCATAAGATGTAATTCAAGCATGAGAAGCAAATGTCTGGCCCCAAAAAAAAGAAGTCACCAGCTAAATTTTTTTTTTTTTTTGATAAGCAACTCACCAGCTAAATTCTTTTACTTAGCAACTGCGGCGACTGAGTATGTGAAAATTGGGTTTGAGCTTTTAAGGAAGAAGGTTTTTTTATTTTTTATTTTTTATTTTTACCCTTGTCTATTGTATGAACCCAAATTTGTGCACAAAATCAGCATATTATAACAAATTTACAAGTACAAATATTATCTTTGATTTCTCATAGTTGCCAGTTCTGACCTGATACAAAGAGTTGAGGGCAATTAAAGAACACTCCTGGGACATGATTTCACTTGCATGTTGAAGAAGTAAAATCCTCAGCCACGGAAGGGCACAAACCAGCACTGCACCCCTGTCAAGAGAGTCTATGAGAAACAAATCATTTATAAAGTAGGGTTGCTTAAAAAAAAAACAATAAAACATGTATCCGCACCCATATTTTATATGGTACACATACCGGCTACGCCAAACACGTACTCACATTTTTTTTTGTTTTTACCATACCCAAAATACTTAGTATATACTCAGACTGTGCTCCACCGAGAATAATACTTGCTATCTTACAAAAATAAAGTTAGCTAGCTTAGCTTCATATGACCTTTTATTTATACTGTAGCACGATTTTCGGATTAAGCTTTGGTTTGTATGTTTTTTAATGAAATTATATCTAACTCAAGTTCATACGTAACCTAGTAACTTTTCGCATTAAAATGTAATTGTTACAACTGACATAAAGTGCATCACTCCAAGTTTATAAAAATATAGTTTTTACAGAGTCACAGACGTATCCAACCTTAAATCCTTACTCTTAAAAATTTTCCCATATGTACCCGTATTGTACAGTTACCAGCAACTGCTTACACATGCTTCATAGCATCATCAACCACAACATTCCTTTTTTGGGTTCAAGAGAGGCCAAAGCCTTGGGAGAGGTGACAAGAGTGGAAATCCCGTAGTAAATGCTGGCATACAAGAACCCATCCAACAGGCCAAACTCAATATTCTTGAACTAATTGTTCAAACAACAATGGGTGTGAATTTGATTATTAAGCACCAGAAGAGAAAAGACCACACACATCAAACTTTCTCAGCTAGTACTACAATCACCATCGTCACTGACAATAACTTATTAGGCCCGATGTGGTCAGTAGCAGCACATGAGGTCTCAAGCATGAGTTAACACCAAAGTATTCAACAAATTTGAAACAGACAACTGATAATAGTCACATGTAGTCTGCATGCAGAGAATAAACAAACAGAACAAGACAAGGTGCTTTGTAGTTAATGGAAGTGATCACTGCTTTCAAGGAAGGATAGTTTACTATTGAGTTTTATGAGACCTTTCCTCTTGCTTTTTCGTGGAAACAATACACTCATGAGTTTATATAGGACTTGGTTGAGGCTGCTCCTTTGTATCGTATTACTTATTTAGTTACTAAAAGGTAAATGGTTCCTCAAATAAATGAGCAATATAAAGACAGCTCAATTGGTGTTCACTAGGTCAAAGCATATGTGTGGATTTATAAGATCATGCATATCAATACCAACCTAAAGTCTAAGGTGGTCACAGATCCAGTAACCATAGCCACTCCAGCAAACCCCAGGAACTTCAAAACACAACCCAGAGGTCAACCAGTGTTGCAAAAAGGACCTATTAGACATTTTTACAGCCTAACAATTAAACCCAGAGCTCAAACTTCGAAGCTCAGTGCTAAAAGGGGGAAAAAATCTTGAATAAGGATTGTGATAGTTTTAGATACTCTGGAGTTGCTAATGATAAATATTAGTGACTTTTGATTTATTAATTTTTCATAGGACAAAAACAAATAGTTAAAGTCAATTTTTACAAGGACATTTAAAGTCAATCAAAGTATGGAAATGGAAAGATTGGGTAATACAGATCAAATGAACATTCATGAGATACTCAACGCGAGGTTTAGCCTTATGTGCTTAGAGTACTTTCTACAATATTTTCAGACAGATTTCCAATGCCAACGTTGAGTCCACAGTCATAGGACCAAATCACCAAAAGAAGTTCATAATTGATAATACTAACAAATTAATTGTAAAATTCATAATGTTTATGTAATATAAAACAATACTTCAATTCACCATTTTCAAGTACTATATAAAACCAACTAAGCAAAGAATGCTTTACCTAGACCGGATTAGAGATATTAGTGAATCTAGAAGCTTGAGGATATCGGATGGATTTAATAGACAGACTGAATTTGTTATCACCTGCCAGAAATATCATGGCCTAGCATTAGGAGAGTCATAACTTCACACCATTAAACATGTAAGCAGTGACAAAGGGAATATGGGAGAACCTTCTCATTTTGGGTATATAAGCAATTTAAGAGAAGAGCTCGATCATCAGCATGTAATGCTTGCTTAAGCAAAACATGAACCGAATCTGCGCTTGGAGGCTTAGCATGCTGCAAAGATTCTCTTTTTTCAGGGCTCTTAACCTCATTATTCTCTAATATATTTAAACTTGCTAATTTGTCGCCCATGGTTGGCTCTGTTAAGTCCTCGTCAATTTGGCTTCCATCCATTGGCTCTCCATGACCTGTATCTAGAGGAAAAAGCAGTTTATTTGTTGAAATAACCTGAAGTGTTAATACTACAAGTAGTCCTCTTATAAACAAATCCAAGAAATTGGAATATTAACCATTAAAAAAAACTATATTTGGCATAGTAATCAAATGATGGATCAATACAAAGTCGATCAAATATTCAACTGGACAATATAAAGTCCAACATGTGAACAATTAACTTCACCAAGGTTTTGGTTGTCACACCACCTCAAGAATAATAAGAGATCTTTTTTTAACAGAATAATATTATAATGTTCTCTCCAATTGCCACTACAATTCTTACAATGTGACATCACAGTTGTATACCTTCTGAAGGCCATTTGCAAATGTACATTTATAGCATCACCAATAGTTCATGGCAAACTTCCTCCCATTACTAGCAAGTGGCCACCAATGTTTTTCTGCAATTCTTACAACGTGACATCACAGTTGTATACATTCTGAAGGCCATTTGCAAATGTACATTTATAGCATCACCAATAGTTCATGGAAAACTTCCTCCCATTACTAGCAAGTGGCCACCAATGTTTGTCTGTTATAGCACCACAATAGAGAAGGGTAACAAAGTCATTGAGAAGCTCTTCCACCGGATTCTGCTGGCATTTTCCAAAGCATTCCCAATAATTCTATTGTTGAGAGTATCATCTTCAAATATAGAGACGGAAGGAAGAACAGAAAAGAAAATAGATCGAAGGTGTTTAAAGCTCATGCCAAGTTGTGTTGCCCATTAAGGGTCCCATAACTGAGGGCTAACAGGCAGTTGCATATCATGAATCATATGAGCCAGCTCAAGTGGGTTCTTACGCTCTTTCACTAAACACAAATCAAAACTTTTGATATTTTATAAAGTTGACTTGATTCCAAACTTTTACAAAGAGGTGTGAGGCTCACTCTCGTTTTTGGGGTTTTGGTATGTAGTTTCTCTGTCAAAATGTAAAAACATCATTGTTGAGTCTAAGATTTTCCCCCACCAACTTTCATTTCCGTTTAAGCATTCACTCGATCTGGATTCGTGGCCCGACCAGCGTTGTCAACTTCCCCCACGATTATCTATCCACTGCATTCCAACAACTCGTCTTGGTTTTGAGGCTGCTTTGACACCCATGCTCTATCCCACATGTGAGACCTGGGAACTCACAAATGGCACTGATGTGTTGCTTCCGGCCTGACCTCCACCCCTCGACTCTCGAGTCAGTTGCGTCCCTCTGCCATCCACTCATTCCCTATCAAACTTGCACCTTTATAAGTAAGCCTCACTTGATCATAAATGGTCTGCCCACCCCAACTAGTGATCCATAGTATATCTCGTGATGATTCATGCATAGAGGACTCCACTATGGTAACAACAATAAAAGATGTGATTTCTAGTTTGAAAAGTGGGGAGGTGTTTCTGCTTTGTTGGGTTGAAAATTGGATGATTTAGCAAGAGCGTAACAGGTCGTTTGATGGGGAGCTTTTCCAGCTGTATAGATTGAAAAAATGTATTAATGTCCATATCGTATAGTTGGTTATCCGAGATAGGCACCCCATCTCTCGATAACCTTATAGATTTTGTGAATTCCTCGGCATGATAATTTCCTTTTTGGCTGATGTAGAGAGCCTGGAACCTTGACTGTGTGAGGTTCTCCCCCAAACAAACTTACTCATGGCAACCTTCCGGCACCCAACAACCTATAACATTAGTCAATACTCCCATAGGGGCAAGGAAGTAAGCCCCACAACCCAAAACAGTGAAGAACAAATAAAATTTGCTAAAAACGCCGGCTATCTTGGCCCCTGGCCGACACTGTGGGCGGTCAGTCTAACGATCGCATTCGCAAACTGAAGAAGCTGGGCATGCCCACCACCCCCTTACCTGCATCTAAAAGTGAATTCGTTTTCGATTATTCTCGTCAAGTGACTTTTCTTTCTCTGCTTTCCATTCCAAAGAAAAGCAAAGCAAATGAAGCATGCCCAAAACTAATTCCATTCAGTTTGAAGTGGTATTTTCTCCATCACAATTATTGTGAGAAGACAACTACAAAAATGAGTCTTGGACAGCTTATTTGTGAAAATGTATGTATAGATAAAAATGGGTCACACCTAAAACCAAGTCAAATTCTAATTGTTCAAGTTGACTCCGTAGTAATGCGATTCGATAAGCCCTATTTGGCCACCCCAGGAACAAATGTTCATGGCCATTATGGGGAAATCCTTTATGGAGATACATTTGCAACATTTATATATGAAAAACCAAGATCTAGAGATATAACACCGGGTCTTCCAAAAGTGAAACAAGTGTTAGAGGTGTGTTCGATGGATGTATAACGTTGAATAAATATATTGTTATTACTTATCAAAAGAGAGAAAATAAATAGAGGATGAGATTGCAAATATACAAGATGCATACCGACGCAATTAACATCTGACCACATAATCAGGGTTCGGCAACAGTCTAGAAAACGCTTACCCTTATCAGCCAAGTCTTCTGTATCTACAAGATCCAGATCAGATGGTGCACGTTTCTTCTTGGCTTTTTTATTTTGAATTGGTACAGCTACTGCTTCTAAATCCTCTTCATGTAGGACTGTGAGAAAGTTTTCCGCAGTTATACTTTAGAACCATTACCATTAGAAACAAATTCCAAAAAAAGCATAATATGTGTACCATTTAAATACATACCACATGAAAGGAATCAACTTGGCTTCCACTACAAACATCATAACTCACACTAACTCCTCAGAGAAAAGTAAAAGGCTATAACAAAAACTTTGTAATTCTCACCTTGTAATTCAAATGAAAGGGAATTAATTGTCAATATTGAAACTAACATCTTTTAGATAAAATTGGAACCAGTTTTTAGGTAAGAAATGTGTAATAGATTGATAATAATTATAATAAGTTCAGAACAGCAGAAGACAACAGAAGGATTGGTGCGACATCAGGGACTTAGATGATTATGCACGTGAATTCTAATGATATAAAATATTAATTTAGTATATTTAGTTATTCATTACATTTTGATTTGATGTAGATTTTATTTCAATATATTTGTTTTGATAGGATTTATTTACATAGGATTAGTTGATCTTTGTTTCATCCTTTTTATTATCACAATGAAATGTAATTAGTTTTCTTCTTTTTTTATCTTTATCCTTTTGTTATCACAAGGGGATAGAACGAACTTATCTTTCTTTCATTTTTATCTTTTTGTTATCTCAATGGCCTATTTAAAAACTCTTAAAATCGTATTTTAGGATGATTGATTGATTGAATAAAAATATTTCTTTTAAAATTGGTGTAGATTCCAATTCAACCCTAAGTGTGGATTCCTAGATTCCTTTAGGTGCGAATTTCTAAAAGCTTGTTTGTGATTGCCAAGCATCAATAATCCAACAGTTTCAATAAGGTGAGAAGTGAGAACTAAATAGTGAAATGAAAAACAAACTGAAATGAATAAAGAAAATGGAGAAATGTTAATCTAATGGTTTCCCACTAAACAGACAGAGAACATCACTGCATTGAGTTAGATCAATCCTCCAAATTCAAAAGGATGTCAAAGAGAATAAATAGTATCTACAAGCAAGAGAACAAAAGCTTTGCCACACCTTCACCTACAAGAACACCATTTTCTTGGACAGTCTCGGCACTTGTTTTCTTCGTTTCACCTCCTGCAGTTATAACAATGTCCTCCGATGGGTTACTAATATCCAAGAAAGAAAATTGTGGATAATCTGTGGAACCATATGCAATAAGGGCAGTCACTCGTCCATCAGTCCCTAAAGCATGTAATCTGGCAGCCATTATTGACAAGCGACCAGCACTTCCACTATTTTGCAAGTCCATTTCACCTTTGCTAGCTTTGACTGTCACCTTAGTTGGAGTTACCTCCTCAGAGATGACATTCAAATTCCACACATAAGCTACACCTGACTCTGAAACCGAGAGGACAACTAAACTGTCTTCTCCATTAGCGCCATTCTTACATTCAACAAATGCAGGATGTCTCATGGAAAGAACAGGTCCTTCGCTTACAGCTCCAGTACTCAAATCACACTTCCACACTTGAAGATATTTCTCGCCAGACCCCGATGTAACTATGACCTTAGCTTCATCAGAAATGGAAATATGCTCCACCAATCCCTGTAATAATAGACAATCAAAAATTTGAGTTCTCCATGATTAATATTTGCTGTCCAATAAATATCAGAAAACAAAGGTAACTTGCCCCATCAGCAGAAAATTTCAGCAGCTCCTTCCCATTTTCCCAACTAAAAATCCGTATCTTACTGCTGGCTATGGCTAAAATTTTCTCATCTGCCATAAAACATTAAGAGAAGAGGTTAGAAGTAAAAAAAGATAGGTTAATAATGCAAAGAATAGTAATGTAGCAATTACTCACCACAACAAGAAGCTGAAGAAGATATATGCATCTTTGAAACTTTGAATTTCCTTAAAACTTCCCCAGTTTTTGAGTTCATCTCATATGCAATTCCGTCATTACCAACCACGTGAAGAATGTGGCCTCTATTTGTAAAAGATAGACAAGCAATAACGCTATACAGAAAAGAGAAAGAATAGCATCACTCATCAAGCTATACACCAGAGGTCAGTTTTTTGGGTCAGTATATTCCATATGTCACTGTACCAAAGAACAAAAAAACTAAAATTCCTCAAGAGGTCAAGAATAGAAAGTTCGCATGCTCCCAAAAGCAAACAAAGTTAACAAAAAGTTTACTATGAAAAGGTAGAAGTGAAGTTAAATCCTACCATGTGCGTGAGTGTGTTGAAATTCACGCAATAAATGAAATCCCAAAATCTATCATGCTAAATTTGGGCTATAGGTTTTCCTATGAAGTTAGAGTGAAAGTGCCCTATAAGCCCTTAAAGTGTGATAAATGTATGATATTTGATCACACTAATAATTGTTGTCCTAACAAGCCTAAGATCACAAGTTCTACTTCACTGTCCAAACAAATGAAAGGTAAAAGAAGACAAAAGGATGTGCACCAAACAATAGCCTAATGATTTGGTGGAAGTCAAGAAGAAAAGAGGCAAAGGTATTGTTAATGCTTCTTCAATTTGTAAGGCTCCGTCTTCTTCAAATCTTTTTGATATACTTAAGTCTGGTGTGTTAAAGGATATGGAATTGTGTAAGAAGGTGATGAATGAAAAAAGTGTTGATAATGTGAGTTCACCGTGTGTGAATGGGATGTGTTAGTGGGGAGGCTCTGAATCATTTCCAGACCAATGTGATTCCACCCATTGCAAAGCGGATCTTTTGCAAAGAAAAGTCAATACTCCATCTTGTAAAAGTGGAAACAAGAAGTTAGAGAAACATCAAGAAGACCCCTACCTCAACCCCCCCCCGGGGGGTGGGGGGAGTTGTCTATCTTATATGAGGGTGATGAGCTTACCCTTCATCAGTTTATATATTTAAAACTCCCTCCAAAGTCCCTTTCTAATAGAGATTTCGTTGGGCCACGGATGACTCCGTCTTTTAATGGGCAGAATAAGAAGAAATTCCTAAAGAGAATTGAAACTCTTAATATTGCTAGACAAATTAGCTATCTCCTCTAATAAGCCCAAGAAATTGTGTTTAAAGCCTTCTAAGAAGTAGAAGGTACTGTTGGTCTTTGTGTTTCCCTAGCTCTCGGAATGTGAAGGGCTTTGGTTACAGTACCTTTTTATTTTTGATGGTTTGCTCTACCATCAATTTGTTGGCCCGGGTGATTGCGTATCAAGGTTCACTGTATATCTTTATTTTTATAATATACACTTCATTACCCAAAAAAAAGTGTGTATAATTTGTTTATAACATACGAATTTTAGATATAGCATCAAAAACCCCAAAAAAGAAACATCACATACATCCATAAAGGCATTTATACCAATCAGATAAGGCTTAGGAAAGAGTTTATTTGGCACATATCCAAAGATTCAAACATGGAATGGTTTAGCAAAGGTTGGTACTTCAGAAAAATGTTCTTAAAACAATGAGAATACCATCATGCGAGATCATCCACGAGATCATTTCTTGGAATCAGGTATCTTAGCATGCATCATATCCTGACAGGCTAATGTCCATTTACGCATTATGAAATTCCCTCAATGCAGCCTGCTGGACCAGTGTTTCTAACTTCTAGAAATAAGAAATGAACAATCCATGAGTACTCAGTATAAGTCACTAACTTACCCAGCATGACATTGAATAGATTTCCACTTCCTCTCACCAGTGTAAACATCAACAGCCAAAACTTCCCCAGCAGCTGACCCGAGAACTAATAAGCAAGTACCACGCTCTTTTCTGCGCTAAAAGATTAAAAGGGAAAGAAACAATCCAAGTATCACATACGATACCAAATTTGTAAGAAGACAAAAACTGGAAAGAAAAAATAATCTTAAAGAATTTCCAAGAGAGCATGATTTCACCTTTTTTCCAACAAAACAAGCCATAGAAGAAATGCTGACATCAGAATGGGCATCTGACTCCTTCCACTCTGTCAACAGACTTCCACTTTTTGTATTCCAGATCTGGGAATTATGCATCAAGTTTTTCATGTATTGGTAGACAGGTAGAGCAGAAAAAAACTACATTAAATGTGCATTACACAAACAAAAATGTCAGATATATTTTGTTGATGAATTCCACCAACCATAGCATATAAATGTTCAACTTTGGATTATTAAGTATAAAGCTGAATAACAAAACTGGGAAACATCTTTTAATGCTTCTTATCACCTGCCCCCACCCCAAGACACACAGAGAGGAGGGGGGGGGGTTGTTGTGGTGAAGGAAGGAAGGAAGAACAAAAACAATTTTCCAAAAACTTTTAAAACCAGCTCTTACATAAAGAAGCACAATCCTTCAAGATTTTTTCTACTTCTGAGGTATGTTAGTAATACCCATCTGCAACTCATTACATAAATCCTGAAATATCTAGGTTTTCCCATTACTGATTCTTACTCTGTTAACTTTGACAGTAAATTTATGAAAATGTGCAAGTAAATTTAACAAAATGTACAAAAACAGCGCTTATTGTCATTTTTCTCATTTATCTAGTCTATGTGGTGGAAAATTCAGTGACCACAATAGTAAACTCTCCTTTGATGAATCCATAGTCGGGTTTATTCTTTCTCCTATTTACGAAGTTCTCCCTTTTCTTAATTTTGTTATTGATAAAAAGAAAAGAGTAACAAACACAATGGCATCTCTCTGGCATAAGTTCTACATAACTAATCACAAGCATAACTACAAGCATACAAATAAATTTCAATTGATACCAGCCACCAAAATATGGGGGCGGAAAGTAAAGCAAATCACAAAAAATTTGAATAGTTATTTTGCACGCAAGAGTTGATGATTGCACAGAGAAACAATAGAATCTTCAAAACAATACAGTATTAAGATAATTAACACACACACACACGCACAACACTCCAGAAAAAATGACCCAATTTTTATCAAATACTTAGAAAAATGATATAGAACCCTATAAGTTCCATGAAGCATCTAAACGGCCATTAAGAGAAATTTAAGCTTTTCAGGAATTCTACCGAGTAAAATATCGAGAAAACACTAGAATTGCATAAACTCCCCTAAAATCTAAAAAGAAAAATCTTTAAGAACAGTAGTAAAAACGTGCTTGTATGAAAGTGCTTGGTTTCGTATATAGGTGTGAGGTTTTTGTCTGTATACATGTGTATGGAGAGGAGAGAGAGAGAGAGAGAGAGAGCTTACTTTGACGACTCCGTCAGGGGACAAAATGGAGAAATAGTCGCCTTCCGGAGTGAAATATGTGACGAGAGATTTGGCTTTCTGTCTTGCCATTACAGAATATTCACAGCAACTGCTCGAAGAGATTTCAGAGAAGATGAAGAAAGAAAAGGGAAAGAAGAGGAGCTGCGGAGAGAAGAAGAGAACAGGGACAACCGAACAGGTCACAAATTCACAAGGGTTTTGGGTTTTAGAATTGGGAAAATATTAGGCCCATTTGTTGCCAGACTTTTTTCCCCATTTTGGGCTTTTGATCATAAAAGGTTCAACCAAATTCACCTTCTAACTGCAAAGCCCAATGGGCACTTAAAAAGGGCCTTTTGTTGTAGCTGAAATAATAAATTATAATTTAATAAATAGTATTATTTTTTTAAACAAGATTTACAAGTATTTATTAAAGTTATAAATTTACAGTTTAAGAAAATAATATTTGTTTTTGTTAATTTAAAATTAAAAACTATAAGCACGTTCATTTAGACTTTTTTTAAAAAAATTGAAATACAAGGTTAAAATTAAAATTTAAGCAGCGATAAACACTTTTCTATATTTTTTAAGGTGGTTGATGAGCATATAAATATGAAAATTTATAATTTAATACATCTTTTATATAAATTTTGATATATTTTTATAAATATTAGTACACTTTACATATATATTTATATCAATACATTTTTTATCTATTATAAAGTTACATCACTTGCAATTAAAGCTCTATTTGAAATAACAATTTTCTTAGTTTTTCTAATTTGCTTAGTTTTCTAGAAAAGAAAATCATTTTTAAGTTATAATTTAAAATTTTTGATTAGTCTTAAATAGGGTAACCGTATTTTCTAGAAAAAAAAATTCACTAAAAATTAAAAAAATGAATCAAGTTTTTTTTCTTTCTGATAGACAAATATATATATATATATATATATATTGAAGTTGTACAAATCAAAACTCTCACAAAAATGAAAAAAAGAATTGAATTATAAATAGATAATGAATGAAGGCACTTCTCACAATAGGAAATCAAATTAAATTAAGTTTTTGTTTTAATTAATACCATTGATCCACTTAAAAAACTTAAAAGCTCCATTGATAAAAGAGCCATCCTTATCTAATTGGGAAAGAAAACTTAAAGGTATGATAATCTTAAAATATAAAATTTTAAAATATTTAATTTCATTGATAATGTTATGTGTACTCAAAGTTCAAAAAATTTTAATTGTACTGCTAACATTGAAAATTTTGATAATTTGAAAAATAAAAACACCGAAAATGTTGAACTCGAAAACAATAACATGAAATAAAATTTAGAATTTTTGGCAGAATTAAAGCAACTCTCTAATTTTTTTGAATCACCAAAAACAAATTCAAAAATAAACTAATAGTATCAAAGGACCTAAACGACTACACGTCCAATTCAGCACACGTGTCCTATAAAATCATGGATGACGTTTTTTGTGATGATGACGAAAGCACTTACGCCAAATTTCACTGTTTATTTTTTATTTTTATTTTCTTTTGAAGTTCGAATGTAAGACCATTTCTATATAAGGCCATTTATGTTTATGTTCAAGGGAAGATTTGGGAAGAATACTCCCTCTCCTTTTCTTCTATCATTCTCTTGTTCTTTTTCTTTTTCTTTTTCGACAATTCATTTATATATATTGAAATTATATAAATCAAAACTCTCACAAAAATATAAAAAAAGAATTGAATTGTGAAAGTAAATAATAAATGAAGTTACCTTATTTATTTATACACTTCGTACTTACTATGGTAAATCAAATTAAATAAAACTTTTGTTTTAATTAACTATAGTTAGTTACATGAATTAAATAAAATATACGTTATTATACTTTGTTAAGGGTAATTTTTTAATTAATTTTAATAAATTTATATATATTCTTAATACGACATTATGTGTAACTTTAAGTCTATACATTCCTATATGTAAATTTAAGTTTATCTTTCTTCTTAGTATTTTCATTAGTAAGTTTTCTTATTGTTGCTCTCATTTGTGATATTAACAAATCATAATAAGAAATGTTTACGAGGATGACATAACTGTTTTAAACAGAGGAATTTATAGAATAAACATTTGAGCGTCACTTCCGATGCCAAGAGCAAAATTTTACTATATTAATTATAATAAAATTTAACTGATAGTAAAATTTATTTGTTTATGAATTTTTTTTAATAAAATCTATTCGTTTAGCACAATGTTTTTCTTTCCAAAATTTCATGTATTTTTTTAGATTTACATATTAGTTACACTAATATTGGGAAAAATTGTTGAAATCTGTGAATTTCATTGACCATTGAAATTCAAATTTTAATAGCTGGCTCAATTACAATTGAATTGGCCATTCAATTGCAATTGAAGCCTGGAAACCAACAGCCATGAGTGACTATTGATTTCCAGGCAAAATCCTCCATAATGAAAGGGCCAGGGAAGAGGAAGAGACAGTGCTGGGAGCTCTGAGGTCTCAGAAGAGGAAGAGGCAGAGACAGAGCCAGTGCTCTGTTGGTGTTCTCTCAGGAGAAGAGGAAGAGACACAGCCTGGAATTCAATTGCCATAAGTGGCAATTGAATTCTCTGTGGC
>JAOTRH010000016.1:3940244-3950798 GCA_034768845.1 Heliamphora exappendiculata | reverse complement strand
GTTGAAAGTTTAATAAAGATGTATTTTCTGGATCCCCGAGCTTGTATTTTATGTCGGCGTTGGAAATTCTCCCAACACTTTCTGACACGAAGAAGGAGCCTGATAAAGAAGTAATTTTGAATCAGCCTGCGGGTAAATTACAACCATTATGTTGGATTTCTTCCTTAATTTGTTAATTTTCCATCTGGAGCGCAGTTTGGCATCCCACGTGAGTGAATAGCGACTTAGAGATAGAAGAAAATGAACAAAAATGAAAAATAGTGGAGAGAGAGAGAGAGGATCATAATCCCATAACACAATTGCACCTCTAAATGAGTTAATCTCAACCAATGGAACACCTATCATTGTGAAATGAACTTCAAAAAACTGAGATCAACCATCTGATACACTTCTTTCAAAGATGACTGACACCGTGCATATCTAGTTGTTCTAACAAATAAATTGTCAAAAACAAGTACCAGTTTTGAATGCTTAGAAAATATTAAAGTGGATTCCAACTGAGTCCTTAATCGGTTCATTTTCGAGTTTGGAAAGATCAAGCCTAGCCGAGAAAATTCAATACAACATTGATACCACGTTATCATTGACACAATGAATACCGGTCGAATGATGCACCTCCGTTCGCAGCAAGTCCAATTTTTTCATGTTATTAGAAGATGCACCAAACAGAAAAAAGACAAGTTTAAGTTGAGAAGATGAATTGAACACCAGAGAGAGAGAGAGAGAGAGAGATCATTGCCTCTTCACTTGTGACGATTGCTTTAATGTGCTGAAAGTCAAACTGAAGCAAAAACCAGAAATAATTAAAACGAACGAGGATTAAGAACATAAAAGAACGGAAAAATAGAAAACAGAATCGAAATTCACCTCCAAATTGAGTACGATAGCTCTTTCTCAGCCTAGAATGATGGAAGGATAACAGAGAGAGAGGAAAACCGGTGACTTGGTCGAGCTAGCGTCGGCGCCGGCGATGGAGGCCGGAGGTGAGGGGTGGTGCGGGTGATGGTGGTACTGTGGTGTGGGAGACCGTGATGGAGAGTTAACAGAGAGAGACAGGGAGAGAGAGAGAGAGAGACCGAGAGAGAGGGAGAGAGAGACGGGGTTGCCGGAGGCTGGCGGCGGTGGGGGCGGCGTCGGGATCGCCGACCGTGTGGTCAGCGTGGACGGTAGCAGCAACGGCGCCGGCGGTGGCCGGAGGTGGCCGGCGGTGTGAGCAGAGGCGTCGGGGGCAGCGGGTGTGCGCCGCTACACTCTTCCTTTCTTTCTCTTTTTGTCTTTTCTTTATTTCTTCTTAACCCAACTTCCCCTCTAAACCTAATATTACTCTTTTATATATATATTTATATTTATTGATATACTGATTGACTCATTCAATGGCCCAATTTTTATGGCTCTTAAAAGGACGGTAACCTAATAATTGTGAATTGAAAGCCAACCGAACCCTAATATTGACACAAAATGAAAATTTGACTCTTTTGCCCATATGAGAATTTAAAATTTCTTTAAAAACTAACGAAGAAACCGAAAAAACCACAAAAATTAAGAAAATAATTTTTTTTATAAAAAGTGTAAGTTATCATTTGTAATTAGTCACTTATATATTATTAATAAGATATTACAGTATTACTCTTCAAAATTAGATATTTCTTGTTCTAATAACTTAGTTTGTGTTCCGATTATTTTTTTTAATTTTTTTTTTAAATTTTTATCTTTTTTATAAAAAAATAAATATAAAAAGATGTAAAAAAATGCCAACTTATGCCAAACTAGTTAACTTTTTTAAAGATTTTTAAACAAAAAACTGTTAAAAAAAACTAGACCAAACATAAACTTAAGCTTTGTTTGGTTTTAGCTTAAAGTTGTGCTTTTTTCTTTTTCACTTGAAGTTGTACTTTTTTTGGGGTCAAATTAAGAGTGTTTTTTCTTTGTATAGTGGTTTAAAATTAATTTTTAAATAAATAATTTTTTTACTTATTTAGTTTAGTAATTTTGTATGAATAGTACAGTTTACACTAAATGAATCACTGAAAACTGACAAATATGATGAAACTCAACACACTCATGATCGTAATGTGATTCATGCAGTGTTAAAATATATTATTTCTAAATTTTTCTTTAGAGACACAACGCAAATACGGTACTAAACAATACTTACTCTTACTCTAAAATCTAAAATCAGTTAACCAAACGAACCTTTGTTTCTTCATTTTTTTTTTGGGTTAAATTTTATTATAACAAGAGCGTTTATTTGGTGCAGAGTGTGGTGAGAATCAAATGAGAATGAAATTCAGGAACACTTTTTGCTCCTATTCCATTGGAATAATGAGGAGAAAGAATTACATGGAGAGAAATTTTCCATGTATATGATTATTCCTTAATCTAGACGAATCCCATCTTGCCATGTTTTGGTATCTTTGGCTTTTAAGGACCTGTTTGGAAACTTTAATTTTTTAGTTTTTTGATTAAAAATGTAAAAAGCCAACATGGTCTGTTTGTTAAAAAAAATTAAAACGTCAAATTAAAACACAAACTCTTAAAATATTTTATTTAAACTCTAATTACTTTTAAAATACAATAATACTCATTATTCATAATTTATTTATTACCACCATCAACTATATATAATTTTAATATCAAATGTATAAGAGCAAAATTGTTCAATTTGAACAAAAAATAAAAAAATTAACTTTTTATCCAAACAACTAACTTTTAAAAAGTTAACTTAAAAATTAAGTTACCAAATAATTTATTTTGAAACAAATTTAACTTTTGGCTAAAAACATAAAAAAGAAAAAAAATAAAATTTTAAATTAGTTACCAATCGAGCACTTGAGTCATTTTTTTTTTAAATCACTTTAAATTAAATAAGTATATAGGGTTAAAATTATGCCATTTTTTATACCCTTTTATTTGTGTTTGTCGCTAGTTCGTTTATTGAATTATAAGAGAGATTTAAAGGTTAAAAGTTAATTTCTCAAAAAAAAAAAAAGTTATAAGTTTATTTAGTTTAAAGTTACTTAATAAAACGAAAAGAAGACAAAAAGTTTTGAAAGTCTAAAGTTAAAAATAAGAATTTATATGTAATTTTATATTCATTATGACTTTTGATTGATAGATATTGACGAGTAAATTTAAAAATATAATTTTTAAAAAAATTAAATATTTATAATAAAAATTATAATATTTTAAAATTTTTAAATATTTTAAATTAATAATTAAACAAAAGACAAAAAAATTAAAAGTCAATGAACAAAAAAATAAAAAGTTGAGGTTGTTATATAGAAGAGAGTTTTTAGAAGTTTAAGCTAAAAAGCCCGATTTTAAACCGAAAATCAAATCAAACGATTCTTTGAAAGCTTTTTGAGCAGCTTTTTATTCTGTCTTGTGTAATATTCCATAGGAACCTTCCAATTAAACTCTTAGGAGGACTTCCATCACATGGATTTGTCGCTGTTGCTTAGGGGATTCTTTATTCAAGGCTTTTTCGAGTATTTGGTTAGTTTGGTAACAGGTTTTAAATCGGTTTAAAGTTAATATTTAAAATTTATATTTAATATTTTTATAGTTTTTTTTGTAAAAAATATATTATTGAAATGTATTTGTCAAAATTTATCAAACAAGATCTATATTAAATATAAAATTATTTAAAAATAAATTTTAAAAAATTATAATAAATTTAAGGAAAACTTTTATCTTTTAACTTAAATTCACTTTAAATCTTTGGTTTAAAGTCACCCTCCAATACTTTTTCTAAACGAACTTTTAAATTTTTCGACTTAAAGTACCTTTAAGCAAAAAGTTTCACTTAAAAGCCAAATTGCCAAACAAGATCTTTATAAAAATATTCAAATTATTCATTTTATAAGTTTCGTTAAAAAAAGGTATTTATTGAAAAACTTAATTTGTTCGGATTTCATAAATACAAGAACAGAGCGTTTTTATTTTATAAACAAATGATTTTTGATTTAAAATAAATTATTTAAATTAAAATTATTTATGTTATAAAATAAAATATAATTTATTCATATAAATATTGATATCTAACGTGAGTATTGATATGGAATCATCTTTGTTAACTCATTTTCGAGCTCACAAAAATAAGAGTATTTTGACTCTCTCTCTCTCTCTCTCTCTCTCTCTCTCACTTGAAATACCACATGTTTTTGTTTACATAGGAATTTTAAAGAAATAAGAAGTCTAATACTTGTTAAATACGCTATTTTGTTTTGTTTTTTATTGTCTAATAAAAGCAAATTATTATTTTAAATAATATTGTATGATATACCTACCATTTATTTATAATTTAAAATAAATAGTTCAAATTAAAATCTATATAATGTCGGTTATACCTTAAACGAATTTAATCCATTCATTTTTAATTGTAAATAAAATTTATGAATCATTTTATGGGTTTATGGCATAACTAAAAAAATAAAAAAATGGTGAACATTTTAATTTATAAGCCATTTATTATTTTTCATTCAGCATAAAAAATTTTAACTTGTAAGATTCATCCTCATAAAAATTTTAACGCACAAGATCTTTTTGGGACAAAAATACCTTAAAATAGATAAATTTATATATATCTTTTCAAAACATGTATAAAGAATACAAATAAATTTATCTATTTTATTGAAAACACGTATAAAGAATATAGATAAATTTATCTGTTTGCAATATCTGTGTTGATATAAAAGTAACTAAATTTATTTGTTATGCATAAATAATTAGACAGATAAATTTATATGTTTACATATTAAACAGATAAATATCAAATAGATATATTTATCTGTTTGTTATAAAAAATAAATAAATTTATTTATTTATTTATAGGATATTTTCGAAAAAAATCATAAAATTAGATCTTGTTCATTTAAATTTTTACTTGTGAACTTTGCGCATTAAAACTTACTTTTTAAAATTTTTGGCTGAAATCCTAATAACAAGAACCCATAACATATGCTTATAAATCTATCCACAATTTAATACGAATGGTTATAAATCTATCCACAATTTAATATGAATGGCCCATATTAAACTATACATGATGTGGGTTATTATTGGGTACACATGTGTTTTATATTTTGCCGATCTATATAATTAGTATTTTATTTACTTGTATTTAGGTTGAAATTAAGTCATAAATTCGTAAGAAGTTTAAATATGTATAGGGTTTTATAATTATATGGGGACTACGATTTTAGTGTATGCCTATAAATTTTAAAACTCTATAATTCTAATTAATATGTGGAGAGTTGAATCAAATAGATAGAGATGTAGAAAGAAATAAAAAAATATAAAAACACTGAGGTAATTATTGAGCAAAAAAACGAAATTTATTTGAGGGCTCAGATTGTATGTGTCGATTTTTTGATATTTTTTATCTTATAAATGTACATTCTATAGTAAATTCTCTCTCTCTCTCTCTCTCTTTTGTGAATATAGATAAGTTAGACTGATTCACGTAAATCTTAAATTGATTTTTTTTTTAGTGTGTATATGTTTATACTTTCGTTTGTGTTCGAAATCGGTGTTTAATTCCCAATAATTATAGTGCAAGTGAATGCAATCAATTTATTTAAAATTATAAGTAAATTTATGAGTATATTTTATGAATTTAAAAATAACTAATCAACAATTACCTAGAATATCGATGCAGCCCATCTATGAAGCAAAAATTGGGGAATTTGAGCCCTGCTGAGAAATAATAACGAGATGATATGAATGGTATGAATTTGGGACAATTTAACTCGGCCGGTTAAATCAGAATCAAAACGGTTCAAGTAAACAACTAGACAGATCCATGCATAACTCGGCCGGTCAAAAAAACGCAAGCTGCAATGATACCTACTAAAGAGTGTTTGGGGTAGTTAAAAATATGAAGTTATAGGTTATAATTGAAATATATAATTATAATTTTAAATAAAAATTATAAATATTTGTTATATTTGTAAATTTATAGATTCAAGCAATAAAATGTGTGTTGATTTAAAATTAAAAAATACAAGCAAAAAAACTATAAACACACTCTAAAAAAAAATAAATATTTTCATGAAAAATATATTGTGTCAAATATCAATACACGTCAAACTCCTTTTGAAATGTGTCTAATATTTTTAAAATGTGTCTTAATTTAAAATATAAATAAATTTAATACGTGTCTTAATTAGAAACTCTGCATTACATTGGTTTTGATTTGTGATTTTTTATTATTATTTTTTTACTTTAGGCTCATCCTAATAAAAAATAAAAAAGTAAAAAATTTAAAAATAATAAATTTTACTAAAAATAACAAGAATTTAAAAAATATAATAATTTGATCAAATATTGACAAATTTTTTATTAAATATAAATAAAAATAATTTTAGTATAAATCTTATTATACTAAGATTAATTTTAATATAAATCTTATTTTTGTATAAATGAAATAAATCTATCAATCTACACCTCCTGATGCACCGTATGCGAGTTGTGTTTGTTTGGAAATTAGGAACACTATTAGTTTGGTTTTGGTTGATAAATTGTGATTTTTTATTATTTTTTTATTTTAAACTCATTCTAATAAAAAAAAAATTTAAAAAGTTAAAAATTAAAAGATAATAAATTTTACTAAAAACAATAAGATCTTAAACACATAAAAATACTCAAATGGATTTAAAGAGTGTTTGGCAAAACTACTGTTAGTAATTTATAAATTATAACTTGTAACAGAAGTTGTGAGTATTTGGTAAAATTTATAACTTGTAGTTAAAATTAAAAAAAATAATTATAATTTATAATAAAAATTATAGGTATTTAAAATAAATTATAACTTATAACTAAAAATAATAGCAAGAAGCTAAAATCAAAAGCTAAAAACATTTCCAAACACCCTCTTATACACATAACTATATTGATAAAATTTATTTTTAAACATATAAAAAAATTTAAAACTATAACCTAAAAAAATAATTTTTAACAAACACTCTCGTGACAATATGAATGGCATCCAAGCCATAACTATAAAATAATGAGTTGATAATATGCTCAAACGAACTCATTATGTTAACCACAAGCCTGATTATGCATTACCTATTCAAACCCAATTAGCAAAAGAATTTTTTGCACATTAAGCTATAACTCTTGATTGGCATTTATATTACCTGGCTCTTCAAAATAAATAAAGTATCAAACACTTTTTAGTTGGAAAAAGGTACGAGTACGGTTTTCGACATTTTTAATTGAATATTCATTTTAAAAAACGTATTTCGTAGTTCAAGTTTATTATAAAATTATACATAAATTCTCATTCTATGCATAAAATATTCAATGTAACTTTGCAAATACCATTTATTTTAAAAAAATATTTTTTTAAAAACAACATATTAAAAAATATAACTATATTGCCATGTCCATCGTCCGTGATATGACCAAAATAAGAATAGTATAAAATAAAAAACTCTAGAATTAAATAAACTTAGCACGTAAATACATGCTCGCACCTAACATTCGTACCAAAGTGCATGTAACATCGGTTGTCAGGCAAATTTAAGTAAATAGGCTTCTATAAAACAAAAAACATAAAAAAATAAAAACGGTAATAAGTGAGCCTTGTTGGCAGTAACATAGATCTGAATGCAGCTGACAATAATAGCTGACAATGATAACTGCCAATAATTAACAGCAAAACTCTAAAAGGAAGCTTCACCACTCCAAAAGTTAGATCTAAGAAAAACTTGGCAAACACAAAAAATTATCGTTAATAAAGAATCATTAACGCCTTGCTTGTCAACTTTAATTTTTTTGATTAAAAATATCAAAAAATCAAATCAAAATACGAACTTTCATAATATTTTATTCAAATTCTCATTATTTTTAAAGTGTAATAATATCTTTTTATTCATAATTTATTTACTATATCTACTAACTACATATAATTGTTAATATTAAATATATAGAATGATAAAATTATCTACTTTGATAAAAAGCAAAAACACTAGCTTTTTACCCAAATAGCCAAGTACAAAAAAAATAGTTTAAAAATTAAATTATCAAACAACTCACTTTGAACCCAATTTAATTTTTAAGCTAAAAATGCAAAAAAAACATTAAAAAAACTAACTTTTAAACTAGTTGCCAATTTGGACCTTAAGACAGTGATTTACGATGGTCTGCCTTTGCCGTTTCACTGGGTAAGCACAGCACACATGAAAAAACAGAAGTTCAAATAATTGGCTTTCTTGATGCCTTACGTCCTATCCAACCCAATTTATGTTCTATTAGTTTGCCACAGTTTCAAACCCACTAAACCAGAGGTATCTCAAAGTAAAAAAGTTTGCTCAAGAAACAATTTTCTCACTAAAACTAGACAGAATCTAGTAATCCATAGATAAAATGGTCCATCATTAACCTGATTGATCGACTAAGACAACCAGACAAACGAATGAACGACTGTTCCACCATTATACTCGTTCTTTGTTCAATAAGCTTTGCTATCCAGCTAACGAATGGGGCATTATACAAAAGAATTTTTAGAGTAGCCATCAATTATTGAAGTAAAACTGATAAGAATCCATAATTCCAATAGATGACCAGCTCGTGTCTAAGATCCAAAACTGGCAGGGTTGAACATTGCCAAGGCAACAACCACAAGAACTAAGGATTTGTCAAAAGCAAACAAAGCAATGTCTTAACTCTTAAAGCCTTGAAATCTGAGCTGCAGAATACAAAACAGTGTCTTAAAGTCTCACCGGATTTTATTCCGGCAGAAGCACCGGAATCAGCAATCAACGATGATCATCATCACTATGTCCATCCGGAGGTCCTCCTGGGCCAACTACTTCCAACTGCAAAAAATAAATCCACTAAGACGGTTGTAACATAATACATATTTGAAATAAAATTCATACAGAGATCATAAAAACAAATCCAGAATTATAATATAAATCTCAACAACAGCCTAGAGAAAAACTTCAGATACAAAATCCATGTTCATTTCCCTCTGCTCCGCATTTTCCCTACACTGATGACTCAAGGAACATACTGCACTCACCACAAAGTACTGTGTACACACTGGACATTCATGTGGCTTGCCTTTCTCTAGCCAGAACCAAACAACATCATGCTCATCTTCTGTTTAAAAGAGGGTCAAAAAGAAAAAAAATGGTGTCAAATAGCTATAGCCTATGAACAAGAAGCTAACAGAAAAAAACTACTTCAAGGAATTTGCAATGGTCGTTATCTATATAAAAAAAACGGAAAAAAGGAAACATGCCAAGATATAGTCAATAATTTATTGAGAAAGAAAAGTAACTGGGTCTTACCCCCTTCACCTCCAGGGCATCCAACAATTCTTTTGTCATAGTAGGACTTGATGACCGCAGGTGCATCCTACAGGCAAACAAAATGAAGAACCAAGTACAGATGAAAAAAATACATAACAATTCCTGTTCTCAATCCAACAATTTTACATCTGGAGGCATAGTTTGTACAAGTTTTGGAAGTCCAGATACATGAAAAGGGTGTGAACAAGGCTCCTGCTAGAGTGGGGTCTGAAACGGCAAAAAAGTACATAGCCTGTCCTCATTTCTAGAGAGACTGTTTTCATGACTCAAACCCACATCAACAGGGATGCTAACGATAAATCTTAATGTTGAGTGAAGGCATCCTTTTAGAAGCTCAAACATGTGAAGAAAACCTAATGACATAATTATGACCTACAACAATGTCACTAATAGATAGACCATTTACCCCTTTGTTCAACAAGCCAAAAGTACTAACTAATTGGTTAGAGCTTATTAGGAGGCTGACTACAACGCTTTGTGTAACACTTTGAGGTAGGAAAGGTCATCCTTAAGAATAATTATTCAATGCTCTTGGAGCAATACTACATTCAAATCACTGGATGACACATCTTCACATGTTGAATAAAACAATAACAAAAAAGTGATAAGTCTCACTAAACACGCCAATAAATGTGAAGTTGGAGCACCATCTAGACTTGTTCCAGGAGCATTGAATAATTGCTCCATCCTTAAAGGTAAGCAGAAAATGCAGCCAAAAGCTTCCAAAAACCAATGCAATATACCAAGTTTGGAACTTCCAATTTTATTTATAGTTGACATATCAGGAGGTTTCTCTCAAGAAGCAACAGTGGTGGTATTAATAAGCATAGTTTGCTTTCAACTGGAAATGCTATGCACTTCGGGTTTAACATCTTCATGTATAAATATGATATTCGGATTAAACCCTTATCATCCGAGGCAAATCAAGCCATCAAAAAACCCAAAACACTCCGTATAACTTACCAAAGAAAAAAAGCTTTTTTGGGGAAAGGCAAGAAAAGAAGGGGGATACGAGGAAGATGTTCAAAATAAGTCCAAAAGCCTGACAATGGTTCAGTTTGATCAGCTCCTCCAGGCTCCAAGAGATCACTTAAAGAACCAAGAACATCGGGTCAGTTCAAAGTTGGGGATTAGTATGCAGCTGCAAAACGAACTGAGCTTGTAATGAGCAGCTCCAGTTTGTTTTAGGAGCTTGCCACATACACTCTCAAGCATAGCCAAAAAAGAAAAA
>JAOTRH010000016.1:3927999-3940144 GCA_034768845.1 Heliamphora exappendiculata | reverse complement strand
AACAGAGTAACGGGATCGGCCTTGCAATATTCCGTTACGTAACGGCCGATCCGTTACGTAACGGCCGTTATTTAGAATCCTGGTTGTAGGACACATTGAAGTTTTCATAGGTTTTGCCTTTAACATATCGAACCTCTTCAATATGTCCATTGTGTACTTAGCTTGATTGATGTATATTCTTTCTTGAGTTTGTTTAATTTGAAGTCCAAAGAAATAGTTGAGCTCACCCATCATACTCATTTCGAATCCTCCCTGCATACACTTAGCAAAATTCTTACAAAGAGATTCGTTAGTTGCATAAAAAATTATATCATCAATATAAATTTATACAACTAGCATGTCACTTCCTTAAGACTTAATAAAGATAGTGGAATCTATTTTTTCTCTTAAAAACTCATTTTCAATCAAGAATTTGCTAAATTTTTCATACCAAACTTTAGGTGCTTGTTTTAAATAATAAAGAGTCTTGATAAGTTTGTAAATATGATTTAGAAAATCTGAATTTTCAAAGCCAGTAGATTGTTTCACATAAACTTCCTATGAGATAAAACCATTTAAAAATGCACTTTTGACATCCATTTGATAGAGTTTAAAATTTTTAAAACAAGCAAAAACAAGCAACATCTTAATGGGTTCAAGCCCAGTCATAGAAGCAAAAGTCTCATCAAAATCGATGCCTTCTTCTTAATTGTAACCTTGTGATATCAATCGAATTTTGTTCTTAAAAATTATTCTATTTTAATCAATTTTATTTTTAAAAATTCATTTTGCACCGATAATAGAGTGTTTTTTAGGTTTTGAGACTAAAGTTCAAATTTTATTTTTTTTAAATTGGTTTATCTCTTCTTGCATAGCTAAGATCCAAAATTCAGTATTTTTTACTTTCTCAAAATATTTTGATTCAGTCTGAAAAAAAATGCTAAATTACCGCAAACATTATGTAGAAAAGAGCGAGTTTTAATACCTTGAGATAGATCACCAATGATTAGATCTTTTTGATGACTATGAGCGTAGGTAAATCTGACTTTTTTAGATTTTTAGATTCTGCTGTCTGTTGGAGTGCATTTTGTTATGGATTTAAAACTTCCTCTTGATTTGGTTCTTTTTTTTCTTTGATAAAGATATCCTCAATACATTTTTCTATGTCTACAAGGTTATTTTCACAGAAATTCTTTGAAAAACTAATGTTAGTTTCATTAAAAATAACATGTAAAAATTCTTCAACAACTATGGTCATTTTGTTGAAAACTCTGTATGCTTTGCTAGATATAGAATATTCTAAAAATATACCTTCATTATATTTTGTGTCGAACTTAACCAAAAGTTCTTTATTATTGTAAAAAGTAAAATATTTGCACCCAAAAGCGCGAAAATAACTGATGTTAGATTTTTTTCCATTCCATAGCTCATATGGAATTTTTCTTGGAAGAAACTCTTATCATAATTCTGTTTATGATAAAACAAGCGGTATTGATAGGTTCGGCCCAAAAGTATCGTGGTAAATTATTTTCACATAGCATGGTTGTAGCCATTGCTCCCAATATCCTATTCTTGCTCTCAACAACTCTATTTTGTTGAGAGGTTTTAGGAGCAGAAAAATTATGATTAATACAATTTTCATCACAAAATTTTTCAAATTTTTTATTTTTAAATTCTCTACCATGATCACTCCGGATACTAGTGATTTGAAAGCATTTTTCATTTTGAACTCTTCGAGACAGTTTTGTAAAGGAGGCAAAGGTTTCATCCTTATGAGTTAAGAATAGCACTTAAGTGTATATAGTGAAGTTATCTACAATAACAAATGTGCATCTCTTACCTCCAATGCTTAAAGTCCTTGTTGGACCAAATAAGTCAATGTGCAATAGTTGTAGTGGCTTAAAAGTTGAAATTTTTTTTTTAGAATGAAAAAAACTTTTAATTTTTTGCCTTGTTGACATGCATCGCATACTTTGTCTTTTTCAAAACTAATTTGGGATAACCTAATCACTAATTTCTTTTTTAAAAGTTTGAAAATCAAGTTCATGTGTGCATGTCCAAGCCTTCTATGTCATTACCAACTATTATCACTCAAGGTGGCTAAGCACTTGGTGTCATTCTTATAAAGATCATTTAGAGTAAATGTATAAGCATTTTAATGCCAAAGACCTTCAAGAATAATTTTGTTATTGGTTGAATCTTCAATAACACACTTAGCATGATCAAACACAACTTTGTAACATTTGTCACAAAGTTGGCTTACGCTAAGAAGATTATGTTTCAAACCATTGACAAGCAAAATATTTTCAATAGAAGGAGAAGCAATTTTACCAATGTAGTCAATTTTTATAATTTTTCCTTTGCTATTGTCTCCAAAAGTCACAAATCTACCATCTTTTGGCTTGAAAGATACAAATATCGATTTGTCGTCTATCATGTGCCTTGAGCAAGCGTTATCGAGATACCACATCCCCTCCTTGAATGAGGATTTGAGACAAACCTGCAAGGAGAATCAAGTTTTGATCTTTGGTACCCAAACTTTCTTGGGTCCTTTGATGTTAGTTCCTTGAGAATGTGTTATTTTAGGAACCCAAGCCTTTTTGACAGAAACATTAGGAGATTTTCTGTATGGACAGTGTGTGCCAACGTGTCCATTTACATTACAGTGAAAACAAGTGGCATTTGAGTGATTTGATGATGCTTTGACAAAAATGTTACTTAAGAATTTTTGTTTCTTCTTGGACTTATAACCAATTTCAGTTTTGTCAAAATTACATTTTTGCATTCCAAGAAATTTATCCTTTTTTTTTTCTTGAGTAAAAATTTATAGACAATTTTTGTAAGATCCTCAATGTTTTCATTCAAATTTTTTTTTTTTTTCAGATCAGAGACTTGTTTTGTCAAAATAGATTTTTCACTTTTTAAAGTCTCTATTTCAATTGAGGAGAAAAGAACTGATTTTTTTAAAATGAAATTCTTTGCACCAACTTTTCTCAACTCAACATGCAAATTTTCAAAAATATTTTGTAATTCTTCTAAGAAAAAAGGGTCAGGAGTTACCTCATCATCTTCTCTAACCATAAGACATAGATTGACCACTTCATTTTCTTCCTTTTTATCTTTAGAGCTGTTGTCATCGCTTTCGCCCCAAGCAGCTATCATGACTTTCTTAAAGTCCTTTTTGAATTACTTCTTGAGCTGAGGGCATTCAGCTTTGACATGTCCAAGTTTTTTGCATTCATAGCAGATTATTTCATCCTTCTTGTGTTCTGATTTGAATATGCTGGATTCACCTTTGAACTTATTTGGCTCTCCCTTGTATCCTTCCTCCTTAAAGAATTTTCTTCCTCATTGTTTCTTATTTCTAAGAAATTTCTTGAACTTCTTTGTGATGAGAGTTATGTATTCGTTTTCATCACCGCATGACTCTTCTTTAGATTCTTCATCATGAATATAAATTCTTGTTCTAGCATTACAATAGTTATAGTTTGTTCCATTGAACAAGGAATGTTTATTGGTCGATTGGCCTTCGGATTAGATAGGTCTGATGCTAGTGCTTGCCATATAAAACTCTTAAACTGTTAAGTCAAAGACAAGAGCCCAAGCTCTGATACCAATTGTTATATCTAGGCAACCCAAGAGTGGGAGGTGAATTAGGTCTTTAAAAAAAATAATGACAATTTAAAAATTATTTCTAATTTTTTTTTAATATTGCAATAAAGCAAGATAAGAAAATATAAAATCAATGCAGGTATTAAAAGATGAGGGATAGAGAGATAGAATCAGACACCCGAGATTTATAGTGGTTCGACTTTATCCTAACTTACGTTCACTGCTCAAGATCTCCCTTGAGTATTTTCACTATTCAGAATACTTCACGAGCGTATTCCAACCTTTTACAATTTTCAAGACTTCGCTTGAATGAACTGAATGTTTACGGACACATTCACAAGCCTATTTCAGTTTCAAAAAGATCTTATGAAAACAAATTCATGTTTTCTTCTAATCTCTCTTGAACTCTTCTTTAATGAGTTTAACTCACTTACTCAAAAGATAAAGGGTGACTCACCCTTGAATACAATAAATGAAGAGTATTAATGAAGAACACTCATTCTCTTTAAAGAAATAATTTATAATAAATGAAAACGTAAAGAGAAATAAGGAACAAGAACTGGAGTTACAGCAATAAATGTGAACTTGAAATTTCTGAAAATGATTTGAGCAATGGAGCAGTAAATACAAGTCTCCAAGCTTCTTAAATGCTAAGAAGTTACTTCTTATATAAGTTCTTGTGCATTCATGACCGTTGGAGGTAGGTGTGAGTAATAAATGCCAAAAATACAACTGTTGAGATCTGCCGCGATTTGAATTTTTGTCCCCGGTGTTGACACAAATACCTTTGGTGTCGACACAAAGTGTCTAGGGCATGGTTCTTCAAGTAGTTGGGTCGACACAAATTTTCTGAGGGGTCGACACAATTTCTGCATTATACCTTCCAACATTCTGGTGTCGACACATTTGAATCTGGTGTTGACTCGTTTGAAGCTTCAGCATCCGGAGGGACCATTTGTGTTGACTCAACTTGCCTTTGGTGTCGACACTAAAATTCTGCAGGAAGTCTCGATTCTTTTGTGTCGACACATTTGGTCTTAGGGTCGACACCAACATTCTGCAGGCAAGCACGGGACTTTTGGGTCGACACATTTGAACTTGGGGTTGACACGAAAAATCTGCAGGAGGTCTCGGTTGTTTTGTGTCGACACAACTTCTATTTGTGTCAATCCAAACTTCCGAATACCAAAAGTAAGGATCACTTTTGTGTCGATACAAAATTGATTTGTGTCAACTCAAATTGAGTTATGAGAGTTTCGACTCTTTTGTGTTGACACAAAACTTGTTTGTGTCGACACTAAAGTTTTGATACTTGAAGATCAACTTGTAAAACAGTTAGGGTGTCAAATCATTTGATCAAAGAGTGTTGACACACTTGATAAGTTTCAAGTATACTTTGCCTGAAAGGTATTTGACTTAATTTTCAATTAAGATCAATACGAAATATTCTTATTTAAGAATACTTAAGTGCTTGAACCTTTTTGAGATATAAATCATTTCTTTTTGGTTTAGGTGTCAACTTAAATTGTTCAAAATGTGTTAATACTTTCATTTTTAAAATATAAAATATTATCTATTTAAAATTATTTATTTTTAGAAAGTAAATTATAAAAATTGTTAAAATCAAAATAAAAAGCCCTTGAACTAACAAGCACAAAATCAAAAAAATGGTAAAAAAATGAGATGTGTAGAGACTTATTATAAATCAATTACAATTAAAAAAGACAATATTTATAAGTTTATAGATAACATTGTTGAAAAATAATAACCGTGAGTGATTATAATTTAAAAGATAAAAAAAAGAAATAAACGTAAAAATAAGAGATAACTATAATATATTTTAGATATATTTTGATAATGGGATAAAAACAAAAAAATAAAACAAAAAAGTCATACATGTCTCATTTGTTATCGAGAGCAAATAAATATCTTAATATAAGATAGCAAGAACTTTCAAAAATGGAAAAAATTGACATCCTAAGTAAAAAGTGGCGTGACTACATCCGTAAAGTAATTTTTATATGCAAATAGAGTATTTATCACACGAAACCCGACTATTTATCACATAATCCCAATCTTAAATGTGATTTATTCATAAATTTGATGTAAATATTTTTGTGGTGGTGTTTTTCTAATAATAAAGAACATTACAATTAATAATTGGTATAAAATAATATATGAGATACCAAGTGGTGTTCTATTTTTTTATTACAAAAAGGCTTATTTAATTAAAGCATGACTGTAAAGAGCAACTTTAGAGAGAACATGTGATCAGCATTTTAACAAAAATTAAGAAAAAAGTTAGAAAAATAATTATAAGTCCACAAGACAAAATGTACATTTTTTCCCCGAAAAAAATATATCTGTCAGGTTCTGTTTGAGATAAAAAGTTTAATGCCTTTTTTGGGTTGTTTTTTTTGAGGTTTTATTTTATTTTATATTTTAATTTAATTTTTGAATTTTTTTAAAAATGTTTGTTTAGGTTAAAATTTTAAAAATCACTAAATATAAAAAAGTAAAAGCTTGGAAATAAAGGTGGTGGCATCAGGCATGGTAGAAGGATTTCGTGGTGGGATATTATAATGGTGAAAGGTGGTGGCACGCTAACAGGATTACGTGGTGGAATTATAATGATGCAAATCGATTCTTTTGTATTACCAGATAAGAACTCAATTCAAATTAAGTAATAGATTTTTGTTACTTAAAATTGTTAAGATTTTCAATTTATATTTTTAGAGTGACTTAAAATTTTAAATTATCAGCCAAAAATTTTTACTTTTTTGTTTTTTGATTACAAAATGAATATAAAAAATATTCATTCAAACTAATACTAAAAAAATTCACTAAAAATAAAAAAACAATTATTTAAAAATAAAGAGAACCAAACACACGGCCAGTCATGTACGGTAAAACCTTGTTTGTGTTGGAGAGTTAAAAGGTAAAATTTAATTACTAATCCAAAATAGTCTTTGTACAAAAATTAAATAGACCAAACACATGCTAAGTCATAGGCTAAGTCATGTCCAAATATTGCACACTATCTGGTAACACCTTGTTTGTATTGGAGAAATAAAAGAAAACTTTAACTACGAGTCTAGAATAATCTTTGTCTTTCATGTTTGAATGCAAATAAACACAATTTTTTATACAAAGAATAACTAGTGAAAGAGAAAAATAGAGAATAAAAAGGAAAAAGATTAGAGAAATAGTGGGATAGAAAGAGAAAAAAAATCTTGTTTGTATTGGAGAATTAAAAGAAAAACATAACTACTAATCCAGAATAATCTTTGTATTCCACATTTGAATGCAAAATAAAAATAAAACTAAATAATTCAAATTGGAGACACAATTTCTCATACAAAAAATAAGCAGTCAAAAGAGAAAATGATGGAATAAAAAGGGAAAAGATTATAGAAATCTTTGCCAAATAAGCAAACATAAAAGTGAATTAAAAAATAAACAATACAATAAATATTTAATCTCATAACCATGTCATAGAAAAAACTTAATCCCTCTTAATCCCATCATCCCATTAAAATATTTGTAGGCCTAGATTTCCAATGGAACAACATATCCACGCAGTTTAACTCCCAACACCAAAATTGGAAGATACGAATCGGAAATAGTAACAGTAATTCACTGCAAGTCTGCAACCTACGGTTGAAAGCCTAAAATTTGGAATCTTTTTAAACAAAACCAAAAATAAAAACAACAGCAAACAAACAAAAAACTTGTGTCGAATACTTTCCACAGAACACAACATGAAAGGTGCGTTTAAACAAGAAAATAATATCATAAGCTAATTAGCGAAACACAGACAGATGGTTTCGGACATTGAAACCACTCTGATCCACAAAATGGGGAAAACCAGAGGGGGGGGAGGGTGGTAGAAGAAAAATAAATAAATAAAAACCAGAGATTCTGGAGAATCCCCACAAGTAACTTAAACTTCAAAGGATGATGAAACCTAAGAAACCACTATTCAAATGCGTCGTCGTCGTCGTCGGGAAGAGGTTGAGCAGCTGCTTGGAGTAGTTCAGCTTCATGCCTGCAAAAAATACAAGAGGAAACTTATAGATAAACCAGAGAAAATCAAGTTTGTATACAAAATATTCTATTCTGGAATCCATGTCTAGGCTCCAACTAAAGCCAAAACTGCTTCCATGTTCTCTAGGGCCTGGTCTGAATCTAATTCGACATTACAATGATGACAAACTGATCAGAAATTAGGACGGGGTTGAAGAAAATCTCCTTTCTAGATTAAAAGTGCACTTAAGCTTCGTTTGTTCCGGCCAAAGCCCAAAGACATTTTCTGTAAAACTTTTTCCAAAAAATATTTTTCTCAAAAAGCCATTTTCTGGAAAATCTTTGTAGACAACATTTTCTGGAAAATCAAAACTATTTCGTGGAAAATTATTTCTTGAAAATAAAATAAAAAATCAAACTTGTCTTTTTTATAAGAAAATCATTATGTGCATATATGCGGGCGTGTGTGTGTGTGTGTGTGTGTGTGTGTGTGTGTGTGTGTGTGTGTGTGTGTATTTGTGTTGATAAGTATGTATGTATGTATGTATGTATATATACACATATATTTGTGTTTATGTATGTGCATATGTATATGACTGTACACATAAATATATATATCTATGTATGTATTCATATGCCAGAAAACATTTTCAGGTTTCAAAAATTGTTTTCCACTGTAATCAGCTTATTTTCTCATGAAGGCTGGAAAATGTTTTCCATTGAATTTTGTTTTCTGTCTACCAAACACCAGAAATGTTTCTATAAAATGTTTTCTGCCACCAAACGTCAGAGAAGGTTTTCCAGAAAACATTTTCTGCCTACCAAACACTGAAAAGTAAGGAAAACAATTCACAGAAAACATTTTCCGTCAAAATGATGGAGCATTAAAATGTAAGTTGCCATAGAATAAGTTAGTTGTGATTCAAATCATATGATATTGCCATAGAATAAGTTAGTTGTGATTCAAATCATATGATCAAGCAATATAATGTGCGCCACCAAATACAAGATTGACAGAAATGGGAAAAGAAACCAAGATTTTCAGGGTAGTTAAGAATTTAGAAGTCCGAAACTATGGCTACTCACATTTGTTGTGCAGCGATGTCAATTTGAACTTCTGGAGGAGCAAGAGCAGGAGACTCAACAAAGTGAAGATTAGGATCGCTGCATCGTGAAATTCTCAATTTAATCATGGTCAACAACCATCTATAAGTATGAAAAATAAACAAATAAGGAAAATGCCGTCTTTGTAACATTACCCAGCAAGCTTTCTAGCAAGATATAGGAAAGGTTTCTCAAAGTTGTAGTTGCTCTTCGCAGAAATCTCATAGTATTGAAGATTTTTCTTTCTATGGAATGTGACTTGCTTTGCTTTGACCTGCCTATTCTTGACATCAACCTTGTTGCCACACAGAACAATTGGGATGTTCTCACACACCCTGTTTAGAAGCAGAAATTAGTTCCAAAAGTACAGTTCGTTATTCTATTGTTAAAATAAAATATTAAAAAAAAAAAGAGTTCATGAAATATGATTTTTCTTTTGACAAATAACCTGCAGAGATCCCGGTGCCATGTAGGAACATTCTTGTAGGTCAACCGTGCAGTGACATCAAACATAATGATGGCACATTGGCCATGAATACTGCATAATAGATCCAAAAGAATTTAAATTTGTTACGTGAATATGAGGCAAAACTAAAAGTCATGCAAAGAACTTGCCAGTGCAGGCATTGAACAGCAAACTTAAGTATGGGAAGAACAGAATATTACAAGCAAAAAAGGTTAGAAATACAGATTATGACTAAGGCAATAAAGGTAAACATCAAACTCAAGACGAACTTTTAAAAGATAACATGCTGAAAGTTTGCACATAAAAAACAATACATCCTGCAAGAGTTATTAGAAAGAAGTAGAGGACTATTGCAAGGCAAGGTTTTTCTTACTCCAAGACAGGAGAGGGAAGAAAGCTGACCTTTACCTTTGCTTGGCCAAGCCCTTAAATCAACTTGAAGGACTTCGTAAACTAAGAGTGCAAATAATTACCATTAGAAGATAGAAGATTAAAAGGACAGCCCGGTGCACAAAACTCCCGCGTATGCAGAGAGTCCAAGAAGGGGGCGGACCATGATGGGACTATAGCATCATTGCCACCTTATCCCAACTGAACTGGTTAATGCAAAATACTGCTTATATCAGCGGCTTGTTGAATTACATCCAAGCCTTGTGTAATAAAAATAAAATAAACATAAAGGCTTTAAGGTTTATAGTTAATCTTCCTAGAAGGTATCTCATTTAAATGAGAGCTTATTTTATCTAAACTTACATTCCATTTCTCAAAATGCTTGGAAATTTGTAATTGTTTTGGTCCTCTTGGATGTAATTTAAAATGTTCTATGCAGGCTTTAAGCTATACCATATTTGGATTTGTAATTGTTTTGGTCCCCTTGGATGTTATTTTAAATGTTCTGTGCAGGCTTTAAGCTATTACCATATTTGGATCTTAGGTTGCGAGTTGTGTCGGTTGATGTGTTTAGGGTTTAATACCCAAATAAAGACTAAATGTAGGGTTTCGGTGAGGACATTTCCAGTTGATAGAAACTGGTGAACAGCTCCCCCTAACCCATCCACACTCCCTTGCAGGTTGTCAAAATGGGTTCTCATGCTTTTCTTATCTCATATTCATCTCCCCCTTGTAATCAAGAGGCAAGGACAATGCTATTCCGACCAACTCTCTTGAGACAAATTATGACTTCCAAGCTAATAAAAAATTCACTCTCTCCACTGCCATGCTGCAGAGGACAAGTTGTTGAGAAGAAAAACTTTATAAATGTAGTTTCAAAGGGTTGTACAAATTGACTTGACTTCCAAGTCAACGAGCAGTAGGACTCCTCAAATCATCACAATTCAGACAACATTTTAGAATGCTGCATACCCCGTGATAGCAGGTGTCTATGTGGTTTTGGGAATACCAAGACCTAAAGAACACAAAAAGTTTCTCTCCCTTCAAATCCTGGAAGAATGATGAATTGGCTGCATGTCTGCATGTCTAAGTTTCAATGGAATACCCTATGAGGGGTTTGGGAGCTTGGATCACTCACCACCAACAACAAATTGTTCTACGACAGTAAATAAATACATTATGAAAGAGAACTCAACAGAAATACAAATTTACATTACGTTAAATTATTGAAAACATTTTCATTTTTCCAAGTCCTTCTCAAGAGAAATTTCCAGTTGCAGAACCCACAAACACCCATTCAAATCCCGACAAACAGCATAATATCATAAAAATGTACCAGCAACATTTAATTCCATAAAAAGTAGGCTTCAAATTTACAGGGAAACAACATCCCGGAAATTTTCAGGCGACAAACAAATATTTACCATGTTGTGATTAGAAATTACAACCGCAATCAGATACAACAAGATGGTGACTAGTGTAAAGCACATGAATGAATCATGGAAATGCTGTAATCTCTTCAAGTTTCTGGTGAATGCGTCATCAATTATAATTTCTCAAATGACTACATCAACATATAGCCAACCAAAATAAGACGCCGTTATAGAACCAGGACAGACCTTGAAAAAAACTATTGTTAGCTATCATTGTTCAACATAATAAAAAAGCTAAAAACTAACAATTTTGATTACAAACAGTAAATGTCTCATATCTGTACAGAAGCCTTCTTCACTACACCATCTGCTATTACAGTGGACTTTGAAAGCATAGAAAGACATAAAACTGATAATAGGTAACTTACTAATATCCATCTCTGAGTCCACCAAACTTCTCTTGTCCAGCAGTATCCCAGCAGTAAAATCTTATCTTCCCACAATTTGTAAAGAAATCCAGAGGATGAACTTCAACGCCAATTGTTGCTGTAAATAAATAAAAAAACACTTACTGAATCCAAGTTTCAATTACACGTATGCGTGTGCGTGTAATAGACTACTACACAGCCGATACATATGGATTTAAGTTCTTTCGTTCAAAACTGCCTATCAAATACGCCTATCCACCAATACGACCAATTAGAAAGCTTACGCTCGTATTTCTTCTCAAACTCTCCAGTAAGATGCCGTTTGACGAACGTAGTTTTTCCTGTAACATCACATAATCAGCTCCGCGTTCGATTTCAAGACCGGAAAATACATTAGAAATACCAACCGAGCCAGATCAGACTTTACATCGAAGATCAGATCCAAACTATATATTCAACTAGAAGCAGATCTGCTTGAAAAACGTTCAAACAAACAATAGAAGTGAATGTAGAAATCAAAACAAGTACCAGTGCCGCC
This sequence comes from Heliamphora exappendiculata, assembly GCA_034768845.1. Classification (NCBI taxonomy): domain Eukaryota; kingdom Viridiplantae; phylum Streptophyta; class Magnoliopsida; order Ericales; family Sarraceniaceae; genus Heliamphora; species Heliamphora exappendiculata. Next base: position 3,928,228 of record JAOTRH010000016.1, on the reverse strand, counting down.
ATCGCCGACGATTACGAGCTTGAAGCTCGGATAATCCACAGTTTGTTGATTAGGCAGTGCCTGCGAAAACATCACAACATACGGATCACATAGGCACCACAGCAACCCTAACCCTAACCATGGAGAGAGAGCGAGAGAGAGAGAGATTACCATTTTCTTCTCGCGGAGATGGAGGATTTGGGTTTTGAATGGAGAGGGCTGAGACGAGGGGTTGGGGTTGGGGTTGGGG
>JAOTRH010000016.1:3902396-3919887 GCA_034768845.1 Heliamphora exappendiculata | reverse complement strand
TGGCAGCAGCGGTGACGCGAGTCGCACGAAGGCGGACACCTCAGATCGCGATTGCAGCAGCGGCGGGCTGCGCTGGCCCTGTCGGCGAGTGTGCAGCGGCGACGGCCTGAGGCGATGAACTGCGACGACGGACACCACAGTATCCTGTGGTAGCAGCGGTGTCGCCGAGTGTGTAACGGCGACGGAGGCGACGAACTGCGGCGACGGAGGCGTCCTGAGCGTAGAGGACAGGGGCAACGATCTGGTGGGTCCTAACAACTTTGCTCTGATACCATGAGAAAATGAGAACTGTATATTTTCTGTCAATGTAAAACTGTACAATATATGCCCTATTTATAGGCGAATAGGGATAAGCAATAAAGGAGATACAATAGAATCAAATCAGAATCAATCTAATCAGTCTAATATTCTAATCAATCTAAATCTAATATTTCAACACTATGTTTTGTATTTTTTTTACACAAACTTGAACACAAAAATACAATGAACCATGTAAACTCTATACCAAAAGTCAAAAGATGCAAATATGGAGTTCTATGTGTTAACTCCATGTGGTACTCTCGTTTAATACGGTGACGATAATTTTTACAGTAGAAATGAGATGACTCACCTTTGTTGGGTGGTTAAGAGACAAAAAGTAACCAATATTATGTAGGTTACAATTATTTATTTGTCAAAAGTATTACGTAACATCACCTACATGGTGCTCTGAAAACATTTAATAATTTTTTCTGACAATACCGCCATTGGATCCGATGCAAAGTAAAAAAAACTATTTTGTACGCAGACTTTCAATTATGAAAAAACACAAAAATGTGATTTTTTGACAATTCATTTATATTAAAATTTACAAGAAAAATAAATTTTTGATGGGTGACTTAAAAGAAGCCCAATAAATAATGTAATAACAAATAATTTATAAATATTATAAATTTTAGTGCAAATAAATGATAAATACCGTCGGTAAAGGATAAGGCGACATGGCAGGTGGCGCAAAGTAGCAGCACGAACACCGCCATCTTCGGCATTTGTACTGTATCAGAGAGAGGGAGAGAGGGAGAGAGAGAGAGAGGAGAGTTGGCACGGAAATCAAAATGATTTGGAAGTGGGTTTTATGTGTTTCAGTTTCTGAGAAAGCCCCTGGGATGGGAAGAAATCACGACCATAAATAGCGGTATGCACATGTAAATGTACAATAATTATAATTTTAAAATTAAATAATAAAATAAATTTAATAAATATTTTGTAGAGAGGGAGTGGGAATGGGAGTTGACAGTTACGTATAGTTTATTTTTTTTTTAGAAAAAAAAGGAGTGAGTTATAGTTTAGAAAATATAAAATATTTGCAGTTTTAAAATTGGGCAACACCACGTAGCTGTTCTTCTTTATAAGATAGTATAGATAATTAGAGTTTTATTTATTTTAATTTAAAAAAAAAATTAAATATTTTTTTAGATTGATTAAACAACAAAATTTAAAATTTATATTTTTTACAATGAAAATGTTAAATTTTGTAGAGTTTAATAAGTATTTTACCGTTATCCAAAGATAGATATTTGAGATTGTGTTCCCGTCACAAATTTTATAAAGGTACTTTTGATAATTTTTGCACACTTATAAGCCTAACTAGTAATAATAATAATAATAATAATAATAATAATAATTTAGGCCAACTCTAATATAGTTATTATTTTATTGTAGTGAAAATCGGTAGACATAATTCTTATTGGTTACATAAATCATGTGTTGTGTTTTTGTTCTTAATTTCTTTTTTTTATTTTTTCATCTTTCATTGAACTTGGGTAGAATTTACTATAAATCTAGTAGAAAAAAATTTACAAACACAAAAATAAAAAAAGAAATAACTTATTGACTTATTTTTATTTTTTATATTTTAATTAGAAAAATTACTTTTTATTTTTTCTTCATAAGAAATATTCAACAATGATAAAAATTCGATAAAAATAATAATTCTTTTTTTAAAAAATAAAATAAAATAATTAAATAATTGAACGACTATTTCAAACCAAATCAAAATCAATGCCGAAATCTAAGGGTATGGAATTTCTCGAATTAAGAGAGATTTTCCATATTGCTTATACGTGTTAACTACTTTATGTTATTTCTTTATTGATGCCAGGCATTTTTTTTTATAGTAAATGTAGGTAATGTCATATGTTATTTTTATTAAATAAATAATTATAATTTATATTATATTAATTATTTTTTATTTCATAATTATATAATAAAAATAAATAATTATATTTTTATTAAAAAATTTATTATTACTATATTAAATAAAAGTAGCACGAGAATTAACTACCCTTACTCATGGGTTTCTTCCGGTGGAGTTTGGAGACAAATGCAATGCAAAGCCACATTGCCGTTGAACCACTGTCAACCCATCGGTTCAAGGGCATATTTGACATTTGACTATATTTTTGTCAATTTTCTTTTTAAGAAATAGGCATGGGCACTGAATATATTCTCGATTTATAAAATTATATAAAAAGATATAACAACAAAACGATAAAATTCTAAAAAAAACTAGTGATCTCTATTCGAAAAGGCACATAACATTCTCAAAAAAAAAGATATTATTAACTCTAAACTTAAAAAAAAAAAAAGAAAGAAAGATAACATTAATTGATTCAAACTAAAAAATAACTTGTTGGTTTGGGATAAAATAAAATAACTTGTTGGTTTATTTATTTTTATTGTAGTATTTTTTTATTATTAATTTCTCTTATGAAGATAATGAAAAAAATATCATGCTTATTTTTAATTTTGATGAACTATTTTTTATTTTTCGGTTAAAAAATTACCTTTTTGATTCTTATGATCTAGACAAATCTAAAATAAATATAAAAAAATTTTACTTATAAAAGATCGTAAAAAATAAACATAATACTCATTTTTAAAATCCCAAACTATGCTCATAAATAGAGGTACTTATTCAAGACCTGTGTGGTTGAGCGAAATATTTTTTTTTCCTAAATAAACTAAATTTAAAAATACGTGAGGTTTTACATAAATTAATTCATTTTCTTTGGTTTTAAATTAGGCATGCATGATTTAAAACCTTATTTTAAAAATTAGATATAGACTTTCACAAAAAAGTTAGATATATTCTGAATTTTTACGTTTAATTTTAACAACCAAACAAATTAAATACCAATTATAGAATAAGCCAATACACATATATTAGACAATTATTCCTTATTTAATTGGCCTGGTTGGGCTAAATAGTTTTTTTCTTTTATAAATTTTTTTCATCTTTTGTTTAAATTTTTTTACTTTTTAAAATTGTGATGAACCCAAAAATAGTAAAAAATATTTATCAAAAGATTAAAAAAAGTCAATAATATAATATTTTACTTATTGGTTTATTTTAATTTATTTTTACTTATTTGAAATTTTTTTATATTTTGTTAAAATAATTTTTATTTTTCAACACGTCTCAACGAGAAAAATCGTATTGTATAAGAATTTAACTATATAATAAATTTTTTTTATTAAAAATAAATAAAATAAATAATTATTCCAAACAAGGCCGTTAATGAATGAATCTTGATAATATAATTGGTGAAGTGACAGAATCATCCTCAAGATTCTGGTGTTCACAAGGCACATGGCCTTTTAATTAAACAATGCTGGTTCAGATCTTCTGGAATGAGACTGGGAAGCTGTCTGGAGTCCAAGATTTGTGGGTTAAATGACAAAATTGCCCTTGACTTATTAGAATATGAACGCGAACAGATTCGTTTGCAAGTGTTTTTTCTAAAAAAAATAGATGGAGCAAGTTCCCTCCACTCCATTTTTAAATTGGGTCGGTTTGGTTGGATTGATTTTTAATTTAAAATGGGTTAATTTTGATAATTGGAGTAATTTATTTTATTATTTTTAGTATATAAATTATTAATATAAAAAATTAAATTGATCAAATATCTTTAAACATTCGAATAAATCTATATTTGTGTTGAAAAATAAATGATAAATGTAATTTGTTTGTCCATTGACTTCATCCTATATTTATTTTTAATTAAAATGTGATTGGTTTGGATAACCAATAATATATAATTAACTTGATCTTTTTATATAAATGATATGCACACAAAAAATTAATAAAATAAACAATTTAAATTATCAAAGTAAACTCATTTCATGTCCAAAACTAATTTAATTAGACAGATCTAAGATTTATTTATTTGAGGGTTAAGGGTTTTAAATTCAACCACCTATGCTATTATAATAAGAAAATTCCTCACTTAGTAAAACTTTCGTAATCTTTTAATCTATAAAAATTACTCATTTTAAAATTTAATATTTTTATTATTTGTGTGTTTTTTTTTTAAATTTGAAAAGATTAAAAGAATAAAAAATATATTTTAAAACCAAATTAACAAATGAGCCTTAAGAATTGTAAGTTCTAACTCTACATTTCAGAGAAAGCTCAATTAATGTTTACTCCAAATGGGTGGCCTAGTGTTTTAAGGAATTCAACATAAATTTTTTGGGATTTCAATTAAAGATTCAAAAAAATAAATTTTAACGCGTAAAATTTATAAATAAAAAATTTAAAGCGCAATATCTAACTATGTGATTTCTCTCAAAAATACTCAGCAAATAGATAAATTTATCTGTTTTGTATAACAAACAGATAAATTTATCTATTTGATATTAATTTGTTTAATATGCGAACAAATATGTTTATCTGTTTGCATATGTATACATAACAGATAAATTTATCTATATTTTTTATACGCACTTTTAATAAGGCAGATAAATTTATCTGTATTTTTTATACATATTTTAAAAATATACATATAAATTTATTTGTATTTTTTATACGTACATACAATAAAATAGATAAATTTATCTGTTCAGTTATAATACTTTACACATACTTTTAATAAGACAGATAAATATATATGTATTCTTTATATATATATTTGAAATGTACAGATAAATTTATCTGTATTCTTTATACATATATTTATAATAAGACGGACAAATTTTTTTGTACATATGGTATTTTTGTCCCAAAAAAGTATACACGCATCAATAAAAGAACTTGTGCGTTAAAATTTTTATGAGAATTGACCTTACTCGTTAAGAAATATTATACTGAATAAAAAATAGTAAACGACTTATAAATTGAACTGTCCACTAATTTCTCGTAAAATTTTTACTATAGGATAGTTTTTGAATATCTCGCTTTGAATTTTATAAGGCACATAATAAACACTGGTGCTTAATTTACATGGCACATATGGTGGTATTTGGTATTGTTAAAATTATTAGTTTATAGATTATAATTTGTAACAAAAATTATAAATATTTAATAAAAATTATAATTTGTAATTAAAATAGAAGAAACATCAGTTATGATTTATAACATAAAATATTGGTGTTTGAATTAAATTGTAATTTGTAGTTAAAATTAATTGTGAAAAATTAAAAATTATTAACAATAATTTTGTGAAACACTCCTTTAACACTCGTGCTTATCCAATGCTCATCCAATACTAATAAAATATATGCGCGGAAGGCTCGTCGCATAGTGCTCGATATGAATGTATAATAATTTTATATTTAATATTGATATTATTTTATAAATTTTGACGAATAAATTTTAAAAATATAATATTTATAAAAAAAATTGTTGTGTATGATAAATTTTAAGATATTTTTAAAAAATATATAAAATTATTTTATGTAAAAAAGTAAAAAAGAAAAACGCCAAAAGCATGTGTGTTTCCAAACATGTTTCAAATCTATGAGAATTAGACTTTTTTTTGTATTATTCTAAATTCAATTTATATTTTGATACAAATTGATAGTTTTCATTTTTGTATAAGCGGTAAAAGTTATTTGGACAAAAAAAATTCTTATTATGTTGTAAGGAAATATTCTTATTATTTAGTTGGGAAAATAAAAAAGAAGGCCAAAAAATTAAGCTTGTTTATAGTTTTTAAACCGGGCAAATATTTATGTAAAAATATTTTGTGGAATGTTTATATATATATATTTTATTTAATTATTTATTTATTACGACTATGTTTGACTTATTTAAGAATTTGACTTTTATGAAAAAATTATCTTTTTAAGTTATAAGGTTTGACTTTTTAAGAAGTCAATTATATTCTCAACGATTAAAAAAGTTGTACTAATATTTAAAATATTACAATTTAAAAAAATAAATATATTAAATATTTTTAAAAAATAAAAAATAAAAAATAATCCTAAAAAACTATGTCAAAAAACATATCTTTTTCTCTTTCTTATTTTCGTAAAGAAGTTAAATATCCTAAAAGCTATTTTTTTTTTAGACAACACTTTCTCTTTGAGTACGAGGACGGTAACACATTCGATTAAAAAATTTATTCTACTCACAAAAAATAAATAAAATAAAATTTAATTTTAATGGATTTATATTAAGTTATATCGATGATACAAACAATTTATTTTGTAAATGTAACACTCCAACCCTTCTCGTGGTAACGATATTGTCCATTTTGAGTAAAAATTCTTACAACTTTGTTCTTTCTAGGGGGTCATCTATTCTTGTATTGTTCATGTCCAAGTACGCTTAATTACGGAGTTCTGTTAGGGTCTCTACCACCTAGAAAAATACCTCGTTGATTGTAAGGGTCCAAGATTTTTTCCTTTATAACCTAGAAACTCCATCTCCCTTTTTGATGTATGATATCAGAATATCACAATTCACCCCCTTAGTGCTGCACGTTCCTGTGCAGCAGCCTGCCAGCTCCGGTAGCTTGCCAATCTTTATCGATCCGCCCACTCTGTAACCAGTCCACGTGTCACGCGAGACGGTATAGGGATATACTCGGAGGTGAGGAGAGTCGGCTCTAATACCATATGTAACACCCTAGCCGTTCTCGTGGCAACGATATTGTCCACTTTGGGCAAAAGTCCTCACAGTTTTGTTCTTCCAAATGAGTCACCTATCATTGCATTACTCCTACCCAAGCACGCTTAACTGCGGAGTTCTGTTATAGTCTCTATCACCTGGAAAAATGCCCCGTTGAATGTAAAAGTTTAAGATTTTTTTTTATAACCCAGAAACTCCATTCTCCTTTCTGATGTGAGATACCAGGATATCACAGTTAATCACATTAAGTAAATTATTTATATAAAAAAATAGATTTATCGGATCTTTATGGATATATTATTTTATAGTATTTATTTGAATAATATATGTCATTTTAAGAATAAAACAATTGTCAATTGATTTAGATTTATAGTTAAAAAAATAATACTAGAGACACTAAAAAGTGTAAAAAATATATATATTTTTTCATCTCCACTATGTAATAAATACCCAAAAAAAAAATAAATAGTGACAATAAATACATTATGAATGAAGGATGTTGTTGATTTTTAAAAGTTGTTATAATTTAAATAAAATATTTTAAAAATTAATATTTTAATTTGAATTTTTGATTTTTTTAGTTTTTTTACTTTGTTGCCAAAGTCATATTAGTATTTTTTTTTCTTATTTTTAGCTAAGAAATTAAAAAAATCTTGATTGCCAATCAAAGACTAAAAAAACTAAATTTAATTTAAAGTAAATTGTTTTATAATTTAGCTTTTAAGCTAAATTTAGAAACTAATATTTTAATTTGAATTTTGAATTTTTTAGTTTTCCAAAGTCATATTAATTTATGTGCCTTATTTGAGATGATTTTATGAATAAAATTTTATGATCGAATCTGTTCATTACGTAGAACTCATCAAGTTTGTTATTTATGTATATATCTAGATTTATCCGATACCTACAATTAAGTGATTGAGTAACATTTGTTTAACAATATTTGTTTTAAAATTATAATATTTATTTATTTATTTATAAAATAATATTATGAAATATTATTCAATCACTTAACTAAAAATATCGAATAAATTTAAATTTTGACATAAATAACAAACTCAACAAGATATATGTAATGAACAGATTCGATCATAAAATTTTATTTACAAAATCACTCAAAATAAGGTACAGCACCGTGCTATTGTTCTTCAGCACAGCACGGTCCCTAATTTCATTTTCACGAGCAATTTAGTGTACAAAGTGAATGGCAGAGTGATGTGAGTGAAAGGGAAAATTGGTAAAGTTGGTGTTTCCACTAATTTTTTTTTAATTTTTTTTTAATTTTTTGATTTTTTATAAAAAATAAATACAAAAAATGTAAAAAAAAGGTTAACTTAAGTTAAATTAATAGTGTTTTTTTTATAAAAATCTTTAAGAAAAAAATTTCTAAAAAAAAACTAAGCAAACATTGGCTAATTCACAAAGGGAAAAAAATTTACTGTTGGTAATAGCACCCATGCTTTATATCTAAAATATTGAATGGTCACGTGGGTCATGAATAATTGTGTAGATACGAAATTTGTTCGTAAAAAGTATGACCATTTAGCATAAATTAATAAAAAAATAAAAAAATTTATAATATACTTATTTAAATGATTTTTTTTTAAATTTTAATTATTTTAATTATTTTTGTGATTTATATACTTATTTGTATTAATATATAAAAAAAATTAATTAAAATTAAAAAAAAATATGTAAATTTTTTTTAACTAAGAGTCTATTTATTTCGATATAAAATATTTTTATAAATTTTTTTTTTATTTGTATTTTTTTTAGTATTTGAGTGTTTGGTTAACATTCTTTTTTGGTGTTTGTAAAAATATTAACCCTAGAGCATCGTTCTCATCCAAAACATCTTCCATGGACCCACCGTCATCGCCACAATATCCAAAGAGCTGGAGCATCTACACTCACCGGGAGATCACTTCGAAGTACGAGATCCAAGATTGGGTGGGCTCCGGCGCCTATTCCGACGTCTACAGAGCCCGCTGTCTCTCTGATTCCTTCGTCGTCGCCCTCAAGGAGGTCCACGACTACCAGTTCGCTTTCTGCGAAATCGAGGCCCTCCAAACGCTGCAAAACTCCCCGAACATCGTCTTCTTGCACGAGTACTTCTGGCGCGACGACGAGGACGCGGTGCTCGTGCTCGAATTCCTCCTCACCGACCTCGAGTCGGTCGTCAAAGAGGCCAAGAGGAACTGAGATGGAGACCTTGCATCTCTCTCTCTCTCTCTCTCTCTGAATGACGAAGATAAAAGTGGAAGTATGAGAATGACGAAAAGAAAGGCAGTATTCGGCTCACGAATGCAAATTTCTAAAATTAACTTACGGTTTAATTTTTTATAATTTAAATTTAATTAAATAAATAAAATATTTTATTTTAAAAATATTTTATATAAATATTATTAATTAAATAATAAAAAATATAAAAAATATTTTATTTAAAAATATTTTACATCGAAATCAGCGGAACCTAAATGCACGCTAATTTTGAAAAAAAAAAATGAAAAATTGCACCGCTGCATTAGTGAGAACATGAAAATAGAGAAAAATAGAAATTATAGAAACTATATTGAATAGATATATAGGAGGTTTGGAAGTTGAATCAATAATTTTGGTTTCTTACGATTAGGAGGCGTGCATTCATACAGAAATCAGAGCGATCCTGGCTCAGAATTAGGGTTTCTCCGTTGATTGCCGCCATTTCATCTTCTCACCGATATAGTTCGCTATATGATTATAATTATTTTATATATATATATATATATGTAATGTAATGTCCGTGTAAATTATTTTCTTCCTTGTTCTGTAACTTTTGGTATGATCAGATCAACCACTAGTTTTAACTCTTAGTCTATCTCAAAAGAACGATTTTGTTCAGGCGATTGGGTGTTCTTCGGGTCAGTGACAGTGTTTTTAGGTTTCTCATTGTATTTTATTCCAATTAGGGTCTCGCCGAGGGTTGTATTTGTTGTTAGTTGATTGATCATCTCATCGGGTACATTCAAAGGTATCTTTCTAGGGTTTTTGAGTATTTGAATTTGTGAGTGATGGATAAGAAGAAGGTCGCCGCGCCGCTCGTCTGTCATGGGCATTCTCGGCCAGTTGTCGATTTGTTCTACAGTCCAATTACTCCGGATGGGTTTTTTCTCATAAGTGCCAGCAAGGGTAACTCTGAATTTCTGAAAAAAATGTTATTTTTCTTTTGGCTATTTGCCACGTGCGTGTTCATTCTTTTTCCAGGTGATTGCTTAGACTTCGTTGTTATGGAACTTTTTCGTTGCCTTCCTTTGAACTGGGTGGGTAGATATCAGTATTAGATATGTTGATCATCATTGATGATGAATTATCTTGTTTTTGCTTTTCCTTCGAAAACTTTAGTTAAAAAATGATCATAATTGTGTATTTGTGTAGAAGATGGCATTTTCGCTTGTGGTAAGCTAATTGTTTGCACTCTTTATTATAGATAAATTTATTTTGGGGCTTGTATTTTGTTGTTTTTCCTTCCTTCCTTCCCTCTCTCTCTCTCTCTCTCTCTCTCTCTCCTAGAAATAATTGTTTTTCCATCAAATGGCTCAGCACTCCTGGACACTTATCCACTTATTGAAACTTACAATCTAACTGTTAAGTATAAACCAAAAGAGGCATAAGGAGGTTTGTTTTGCTATTCAAATTTATAAGATAAATTCAATTCAACCAAAAATAGTGTGGAAACAAAAAAGTATCAATGCACATTCAAGTGGAGAGTTTGATAAAATTTTTCTTATGAGGTGTTTTGGCCATCCTACGTAAACCTCAATAGCTTGGTGGTGACTTGCAGGGCTTTTGACAGTTCAGTTTGATTTGATCGGATGCAAATGACTATCTATAATATTTCTATCATTGTAAATGTTAGCTTTATGTGGAAAAATCAAATCGCTTGGCTTTGGTTGGGTTTATCAAGTGAAGCGACTTATGATGAATTGTTGTGCTGATTCCAATTTGAATGATGGCAGCATGCTATAAATATACTTTGTTGGGCATTTCAACTTTGTATACTTTTTTGATAGTCGAGTAGTATGGGCACTTTGATTTCCAATATATGAAAAAAGTCTTCTTAGAATGTAAATGTATTTGTAATGTGCGAAATGACGAAGTTATTTTGTCAATATGCCTATATAAATATGTATCCATATGTATGAATGGAAATATATATTAATTTGTTTTTGTTTGCCAATATGTAGAATGTGAAAAAGGAAGACTCATTAGAATTCAATGGTATTTGTAACATGAAAAATGAAGAAGTTATTTTGTTACCATGAAAATACTTATTAATTTGTTTCCATGTCACTTGTCGCGTTGTCCTATTTTTTGAAAGTTATGGTGCCAATATGTTTATATCAGGTGGTGCATCTTGTTCCGTGTCCTTGTATGATAGCTTCTTAGTTCGAAAGCCAATTACGAGTTTTGATAAGAAACACGAGGCTCATTGAATGATGTAGTCTCCTTTTTAGAATTAGCATGCCATAAGCTGGCAATTAATTACATGGGATTTATTTTATGTTACTGATCTCCAAAATGTGTTAACTTCGTTGAATTTGTTGTGTGTTCACATACTATCTAAATCACAATCAATTCAGGAGCATGCGTTTGGACTTTGGACCACTTTCCAAGTGTGTGGTACCAAAGGAAATTCTAGTGCTTTTGGTCCGACGTGCGCTTTAGTGGCTTTCATTTTAGTGGTTATCACACGTTTTCTATTTTTGGAGAATGCGTGACGACAAGAAAGGGAAATATTTTGAAATCCAAATGTTTTTATTAGAAATTTCATCAAAGCATTTTAAAGCATCTTTGTGCTTGTGGTGCAATGTGCACTCCAGGTATTCTCACTTCTGAAAAGAAAATGGGCGATATAACAGCGAAACGGAAGAATGTTTGCTTAATAGGAGAATAAGGGAACTCACCATTGTTACTGGCAGTTTAAAGCCTGAAAGTCTGTACTTGGTTTATGTGATTATAGTACATGATGCACCTAAAATAGTACAACACTGACTCATTTTTAATACGAAAATATATTTTAGCACATCAATAATGAATTAGCATTTTAGCTTGGCATATCTCAGACACCGATTGGTGATTGCTTATCCTCATGTGCCATGATGGATTAAAATCTCGTAATATTTTGTGATGTATATACGAGTTATTACTTATTAAAATCTATAAAGATGAGAAGATCAAATGGAGTCATTATTCACCAAAAGCTTACTTTGTATTGGATACATTAAAAGGCGAGAACACAAGAAAAGTGAGACCAAATGTATTTTGATATATCTTATTACAGTCCAGTAAATGTCTAATCTTTGTAGGAAATGGATTTCTCGTTTGAAAGTGCCTTAACTCATTCTAATAACAAATTTTCATAAACAAATCCCTATAGTATCGCGGTCAGAACTATGTGCTATGCCACGATTTTGTTCTTGGTTTGCTTATCAAAACAGTTTTCTTTCTAGGTAATATTGCATGTACAATAATTGTTTGCTTGTAGATTCATTTGGTTAAAATGGAACTTATTATACCAAACAACCATTTTTAGATTTTAAGATATCCTGTAATTATTTGGTTGATCTTTGCTGTTTTCTAATGGAGGTTTTCTTGGTTGCTGGTTACTGTGTTTGCATATGCTCAGGGGCAAAGCTAGAATTTGGGTTGGAGGGGGCCAATAACATATATAAGCATAAAATTCAGTAACATATCAACTATCAATACTCATAGCTGTAACCACAACGACCAAATTCAATCTAAACCAAATGACATCCCACAAAAAAGCCAGAGTTATACAACGTGAACATAAAAATTCCAACACGCAATGTACAAATCAAAAACTAAAAATTGGAAAAAATTCTACTGTGCAAACAAAAATTCCAACAACAGTCAACAATATACCAATAAAAACAACAAAAATAAAAGTTGTTCACAAAGGATGACAAATCCAAGCCCTAAATTTGCTGTAGAATGGGCCTTCAATAATTTCGTAAGGAGCTATTCAAGAAGAGCCTAGAAAAAACCACAAAAATATTAATAAAAATGAAAATTGCAAGCGTTATCTTAATTGTCGTACACATTGCAAATATGAGACATTCGCAAGGGGGCTACTTTAATGTATAATTTTTTTGAGGCTTAAATATATGCATAATGCCTGGCGATTTACAAACACCGGTGGCCTGGCCCATGCTCCCTTCGTCCCTGCATATGCTGCTGGTTATGATTACGACTACCTTTTCCTTATTTTTCCTTTCTCTTTGTTTGTTTGCCCCTTCTTGTGTTGTTCACTCAAAAGTGGCGCAATGAATTGTTTCATGTTCCTAATTTCATATTGTCTGAATTAGATAAGAGCACATCTATTCTGTATGGTGTTATGTACAAAAGGTAGCTTGTAATTTTGTTAAATTATTTTCTGATAAATTTCACTATTGTGTATAATCAAGATTCCACTCCTATGCTAAGAAATGGAGAGACAGGAGACTGGATTGGAACATTTGAAGGGCATAAAGGTGCAGTATGGAGTTGTTGCCTTGATATTAATGCTCTACGTGCTGCATCTGGGTCTGCTGATTTTACTGCGTATGTGATCAAGCCTCATCCACTTGTAGATATGTTTAACGTATAGAACATTCAATTTTTTATCAATGTCATTTTATTGCTATGAAAGGTGCTACAAGTTTTGTTCATTGCTATTTTGTGACTCTAGATGCCTAAAATTATAACGTTTCGTATCTGTTGCTTTATGGTTACTAGTAAATTCTATTTTTTTGGTAATTCGGAGATTATTCCATTATTAGTGTAGCCCTAATTGACTGTTCTTGAATCATTGATTGCTAGTATTCATAAATGTTGTATTTGAATTTGGTTTTCTAATCGATATTTGTTTGCAGGAAATTATGGGATGCATTGACGGGGGATGTATTGCACTCTTTCGAGCACAAACACATTGTCCGCGCTTGTGCCTTTTCGGAGGTAATTTTGATTTGCATTTTCACTTTGTATTTTTGACATTTTTTTCTGTACCTTTATGTGGGATTATATTAATCACGAGTTATTGCTGTTATGATCCGTGGATAGAGATAAAGATAGGGATCCATCTAGATCTTGACTTGTTATTTTCATTTTTTATTTTGTGCTCTCATATGAGAAATGTATTGTTTATGAGTTCTCAAATGCCAATGGACACCTTAGTTGGCAAACAATTAATGTTATCCTCAAGAGATTGGACATGGTGTTTGTCATATGCGACGGAGTGATGGAGCTAGGAATTTTATAAAAGGGGGTGGGGGACCTATTAATCATTTAGTTGCAAGCTTCATTTTTTTGTGAGTTATGTACTAAGGTTTGTGGAGCATAATTCAATGCAACAGCTTTACCTTCTTCATTGTGGTTGGCAAGTAACTTGAAAAGTTCAAGAAAAGTTCCTTAGGTATTGAGATTTTCAAATTCAGTATGACACAAAATGCAAGCCCTTATCTTAGGAGAAACCGAACACAATCAACCAATGCATTTAGGCATTTGATACTCACTTTGATCTTGGTATTGATTTATCGTCAACAACTATTTGAATATGTTGTCTTCGATTTAATAAGTATTGGCATATATCCTCAAACTGTTTGAGGAGCCGTTTGATATACGATTGCTTTAAAACATAAGATGGGGCTCTTATGGAAGACAAATGATTTAAGGGAGTAAGTTATAGTCACAGTTGAATTAGAGAGATTGTGTTTTTAGGATTAGGAAGAGAGGAATGAAGAAAAATAGGAGAGAAAAAGAAAGAAGAAATAAGAGAATGGATTTGGGGTTTCTTGCTATCCCCTTTCTAAGTATTTATATTAAAATAATAAAGAGTCTGAATGGACGTAAACTAGAAAATATATAAAATAACTACTCTAATCTGAAGGGACGCAAACTAGAAAATATATAAAATAACTACTCTAATACTCCTATTCTAGCACTCATTCTCAAGCCGGAGCTTAGAGATCAAACATGCTTAGCTTGAAAGTGAACTGTTGAAAAGAAGAACGAGGTGAAGGCTTTGTGAAAAAGTTATAGAGTAATTTAAAGTTTTAGTCATCTGACTAATAAAAAGCAAATGAAACGAAAAATTGGAAATATAGAGATTAGAAGGTAAAGCAAAGGACTGATTGGGATAAAGGGCCCCTGTGCCATAGACAGGGAGAAAGGAACCATCAACTAAAACAATGTGGTGCTTCATCGGAGATAAATGAGAAAACAAATATGAGTTACCAGACACGTGAGAACTAGCTTTGGAATCGATAACCCAGGATGGAAACGAAAGAGTAGCACATACGATATTACTTGAATTGGCTAAAGTAACAGTGGAAGTGGAAGAAAGATAAGCAGTACGCAATGTCTGAACAAGATTGCTTAGTTAGGCAATGACTACATCATGAGAACCAGAAGTATGGGCTGCCAGACTAAGAGCACCAGAGACCGGAGACTAGATCGGGGAAGTACCATCGGTAATTGGTGAGCATAACTTGATTTCCTATACTTTTTCCAACGGTAGGGTTCAATATGATTAGTATCCCAACAATAATCACACTTTTTGTCATCGCGGCCACTTGTTTGACCACGAGTATAAGATCCACCATGAGAACTATGTCCACCATGCCCACCACGTGAGCCACTACGACTATTTGTGGAAACCAAAGGTGAGGACTTTGAAAACGAAGAAGCAGAGCAAGACACAGTGAATGGTTGTCCCAATGAGGAGCGCAAAAGCCAAGAATAGGCATTAGCGGTAGTAGGCAAGGTCTTACTAGCTAGAATGTGGTTTTTGAACCCACGTAACTCAGGATCTAAAACAGTAAGGAAGCAATCATAAAGTCCTTCCAGTGTTGCTGTTGTTGTGCGACATTAGTAGTAAAGGGTCGTAACTGCGACAACCAGTCCTAAAGATTCTTAAGAACGTTGTAATACTAAGATAAGGACTTCCCAGACTGTTGTGTGGTGAAATTCTCATAAATCTCATAAACACAAGAAACATTACTTCGGTCGAAAAGGAGTCAAACAGTCAGTAACAGAGTTCCAAATCTTCTTAGAAGTGTGACAAAATTCAACAATTGCTGCAATGTTAGTTAGGCTCTATACTATGCCACAACTATCCCATATCAATAAAATCCTTTCACAATCCAATAATCATATTCCAAATCTGTTTTAGGGAAAGGATTATTAGCCACATACTTCAATTTGTGCTTTCCACACAAGAAAATCTTGATTGCATGTGCCCAAGCTAAATAATTCAACTCATTTAATCTTGTAGACATAATAGATTTGGTTATATCATCTTCTCGAAGTAATGAGACTTTGCCTTCAGCTATAATAATTCAAAACGAAAGAGATGAAACCACGAGATCAAGAAAAGGAAGGTACCCAAACCAATGTGATGTGCTAGAATCAATTAATACCATTTAAGTTAACAAACCAAACCAAACCAAACCAAACTAAACCAGATTTGGAAGATATCGTTATGAACTAAACCAAATCAAATTTGGAAAAGATGAACCACAGTGTTGAGCAACAGACCAAAGGTGTAGTTGCGATTGGAAAAATCTCAAATCAACCAATAATTGATTATAACACTACAAAGCATACCTTCAGCTAGTATTTTCGTCCCATGTGGAGAGAATTGAATGAATCAATTTTTAGCAAAACCCACAAAGAACATTTATCAAAAAAGGGAAGATCACGGCCACCAAGAGAGATGAAACCAATCCACGATGCAATAATGGATCAAATTAACACAAATCAAACCTTGCAATATTAGTTTCGATCCATAAGGAGGTGATCAGAAGCATCAATTTGAGACAAAGAAGTCAAAATCTAAAGATGGAACAAAAAGCATCATAATAATCAAGAGAATCAGACGATCATGATCTGAAGAGTGGATTTCATTGATTTCCGTACAATACTAACGTAAACATGATGTTGGCGTTGGGATGATGACATCGGCTACTTTTGATGGTCTCTAGGTGATCACCAATACTCCTTGATTATGATCGAATGCTGTAATACCAAGTTAAAGTATAGAGATTGTGTTTTTTGGATTAAGAAGAAGAAGAATGAAGAAAAAGAGGAGAGAAAAAGAAAGAAGACATAGGATAATGGGTTTAGAGTTTCTCGCTGTCCCCTTTATGTCTAAGTATATATATTAAAGCAATAGAGAATCTAAATTACAAGAATACCCTCCAAACATAAATAAGAGACGTAAACTAAAAAATATATAAAATAACTACTCCAACAGTTAACTTTTCTAAAAAATGAAAAAAAATACAAAGGACCTTAAATGATTTGGGAGTGCACTAGTAAAATTTTAGAGGGGTAAATGAGAGAGACTCTTCATATATGGGTGCTAGACTACTAGTGTAATTGTCAAAATATGAGAGGCATGTGCCCCTCGTGGCCCTTAGGTGCCCACTCTGTCATGTTGAAGAGCTAGGGCAAGGCAATCACAAAGGACCTTAAATGATTCGGGAGTGCACTAGTAAAATTTTAGAGGGGTAAATGAGAGAGACTCTTCATATATGGGTGCTAGACTACTAGTGTAAT
>JAOTRH010000016.1:3887109-3897406 GCA_034768845.1 Heliamphora exappendiculata | reverse complement strand
ACCACAAGTATATATAACTTTTTTCCTCTCACTTCTACAGCTTTTCTTCCTCTTTCTTTTCCTTTCCTGCTAGCTTTTTCTTCCTTCCCTTGGTCTCTCAATTCTCGTTGGCCTCATCTGTTTTCACCCAACTTGCTGCGCTTTCTTTTTCTTTCTTTTTTGCCTTTTCTGATAATCCTTTCCAATACACGCTATTTCACTCCCATGCACGCACACCTTTAAAAAAAATGACACATGGCATTAATTATTTTATTTTACCTCAAGTCCTTTTAATTTGGTAAAATCATACTTATAGCCTCTTTAAAAAAATTACGTTTAGATTCAAAACAAAACAAAAAAAAATGTAATAAAAACTAATTTCTACTAATAATGAGTTTTATCTCTCTTTATTTTTATTTTTATTTTTTTCTCTTATTATTATTTAAAGTAACTCATTTTAGATATAGAAAAAATCAAGTCTCACAAGCATAGTCTCGAATATTTTTTTATAATCGACTTTTGTTTATTATGTAGAATTCATTAAGTTTAGTATTCATGCAAAACATAAAATTGACATGATATTAATTATGTGATTAGAAAATATTTATTTTATTTTTAAATTATACTTATATTTGTAAATAGATATGTTTTTATTATATAGTTATAAATGTTAGAATATTAGATTGATTGTTAGAATATTAGATTGATTTTATTCTCTATATTTATTATTTATCCATATTCGCCTATAAATAGATCATATATTGTACAGTTTCTATATACAGAAAATATACAATTTTCTCATTTTTTTCACGGTATCAGAGCTACGTTCTTGTGGCCTGTAGTACTTTTTCCGGCGTCGCCCAGCCGATCTTGCCGCCGTCCATCTCTGCCGTCGTCTGTCGCTTCTGTCGTTGTCTGCCGTCTGTTGCTTTGGCCTCAACCAGATCCACCGGATCTGGCATCCCCTCGCGCCGTCAACGCCATAGTTGGTAATCCACCGGATCTGGCCTTCCATAGCGCCGTCAACGCCATAGTCGGTATCTTTTGTCACGGTCATCGACAGTGGTTCTCCCATCGTGCTGTCAACGCCATAGCTGGCGCCGTCTGGTATCGCGTCACCGTTGCAATCTCCCGTTGCCATGCCCTCATCCATCGTCACAACACCGCTGCAGCTCACAGTGCCGCCCCGCCACCGCTCCCAGCGCCACCCAGTCACGGCTCACAGCGCCGCCCAGTCGTGGCACCACCAGCCACCTTTATCGCCTTCGCGTCGCCGCCGCCGCTACTGCAAACTCACCGGCGCCGCTCGATCTCATAGTCGCGCGCCGTTGCTGCTGCAAACTCAATCGCCGCTGCTGCTGCAAACTCAATCCTGAACCATCTTATTCTTTGATTTTTGGGTTGGGAGGATTAAGTTTGTTTTTGGGATATTGGGTAAAAAAATGTCTCAATCAGCATAATCTTTCGATTTCATTGTCCGTCCTATTGATATTATATTAGATGGATCAAATTATAGTATCTGGGCTTAGAACATGGAGATTTTCTTGAAAGGCCGTTGACTATGGCGCTATGTGACTGGAGCCATTCCTGATCCTGTACAGACCAGCAGCGAGATGAAAGAGGCATTTGCAACTCGTCTAGAAGACTGAGACAATATTCACTGCAAGATTCTGTCTTGGCTCATCAACACCTCTATTTCGTCTATCAATAGTCTTCTTCCAAAACTTGAAAATGCTAGCCTTGCTTTGAATTTTCTGTCTCGGCTCATCAACAGCTCTGA
Organism: Heliamphora exappendiculata; assembly: GCA_034768845.1. NCBI lineage: Eukaryota > Viridiplantae > Streptophyta > Magnoliopsida > Ericales > Sarraceniaceae > Heliamphora > Heliamphora exappendiculata. The sequence goes on along the minus strand of JAOTRH010000016.1, from coordinate 3,895,647 downwards.
AAATGCTATCGTGAAGTTAGTGCTGACCTCATGCGGCAGCAAGTTATGGCTACTGAACTAGATGCTCTCACAAATACTCATACTTGGGATCTGGTGAATTTACCTCATGGGAAGTCTGTAGTTGGATGTAAGTGGATTTACAAAATCAAGACTCGATCAGATGGATCAGTAAAACGATGCAAAGCTCGTCTTGTTACGAAGGGTTTCTCTTAGGAGTATGGTATTGACTATGAGGAGACCTTTACTCCTGTTGTCCGTCTTACCTCTGTTCAATCTTTACTTGCAGTAGCTGCTGTGCGTCATTGGCAACTATTTCAAATGAATGTCAAAAATGCATTTCTGAATGGTGATCTTGCTGAAGAAGTTTATATGCGTCCTCTACCTGATTACGATCATCCTCCTCGTACTGTGTGTTGTTTTCGACGTGCTTTCTATGGTCTTAAACAATTTTTTTATTTTTTTCAATAAATATCAAATTAATTTTAATTTTTATATAAATAAAAAAATTAATAATCTCTAAATTTTGTTGTAAAAATATATCCAGAAACCGTTAGCTGTTCGGCTTAACATGCACCGTCTCGACTGAGGCTACCCGGCCATGCAATCGCCCACCGGCACGTAAGAGAGAGAAGAGGAGGAACTAAAGAATTCGACTTGTTCAAACGGCGCGTGTATGCACTCGCGTCCTTATTTGGGTCATGTCACTCGTGTAATATGATAGCAAAGAGCCTTCTGTGCGTGTTGGGTGTTTGTTATGAATTCGCAACTGATTTTTTTTGGCTTTTTTATATATATATTTTAATATTAATCTAAATAAATGTATTTTTGCAAAAGTAAAAAACTAAAAGTTTTAGACCAAGACCTAAAAAAAGTTTATATATGACCCCAAAAAAACAAATTCAAGCACTGTGAGAAAATTTTTTTATATAATTTTTTTTATTTTTTAGTAAAAAAATTTATATTAGTTCAAACAATGATACTTTCACGTTACGAAAAATCAAAGAAGTAAAAAAAATTTGGACAAAAAATTAAAAAATTCATATAACATGAAAAAAGCAATTTTAAGACTTTTGTGTGACTTTTTTTAGTTTTTAATAAACTTTTTTTATTTTTATCAAAACAGCAATACTTTTATATTCATTTTACCATGGTAAATTGAAGAAAAAAAAAACTTAAGCTAAAAAAATAAAACAAAAATCATAAAAAAACGAAAAAAAGGCACTAAAGAATTATCCCAAACAAAGACTTAGCTGACTTTTTTACTTTTTGTGGTAATTTTTTTGTTTTTAGTAACTTTTTTTCAATTTTGACATAAATGAATATACTTTTTAAATTATTCTCATTGTAAATAATTTAAATAGTAAATTTTTTAATTAAAAAATAGAACAAATAAAGAGTTAATTAGCATTTAGTTTTATTTTTAAGAGTTGATTGAACAATTAGTTCTACTACTAATTTTTTTTAAAGTTTTAATGCCATTTTTAAAAATAAAATTTCTAATAAGACAAATATGCCCCTCTTTACACATCTCCTCCAATAATTTTTCTTTTCTCTATTGTTTTCAAACCCTAGCCTCGCCGACGTTCCTCCTCCTCATCTTTTTTACCGTTGCCACCACCAACCTCCACCGTTGACGCCACCACTGGCAGGTTTGTTCGCGCACCATCCATCTATTCAGATCTATTTATCCATCCAGATATATTTGTGCATCCCCTTAGTCATCGTCTTCTTTCACAACGACGAATTTGTTTACCTCAACACGAATTCCAAGCCCTACGACGTCGTCTGCCGTTGCTTCGCTTGTAAAATCCCCACCATTTGTCATCTCTGTCGACTACCACCTTGCCCCCGAACACTATTACCCAGCCCAGTATGCCGCTAGCTTCGACGTTCTAAAGTTCCTTGACGAAAACAAATCGATTATATTGTTCTTATGTGTGGGTACGTGTTTGATGAATGATAATGGAAATAAAAGTGATCGGGCTAGTGGTTCTATTTTCTTTTTTACAAGATCTGTTAGCAATTATTTTGTTAAAGTGAAAAATTTTCTACTAAGAAATTTTATGAGAAATTTTATTAAAATAATAAATTTATCAAAATTCAAACTGATAAATTTTTGTTAAAGTAATAAATTTCACCAGATAAAAAAGAGTTGTCAGAGTCGGTGCTGGAGCAGTGGTCGGCGCTGGAGGAAAAAAAGTGATGGCATGGCTCGACTGTGTGAAACAATGTTAGGAGTATTTTAGAAAAAAAAAATTAAATTAAGATTAAATTTATTAAAATTTATTGAATAGGACTAATACTCTTATAACTACATAAATTAAAACTACAACCAAAATTTTTTAAAAATAAACTACTAGGTTTTTTAGTCTGGACCTTGGCTACTAGGTTTTTGGATTTTTGACTAAAAACATAAAAGGGTCAACATGATTCATTTGGTCAAAAAATAAAAAAATAAAAAAGTAAAATTAAAATATTAATTTTTAAAATATTTTATTCAAACTCTAATCACTTTTAAAATACAATAATATTCTTAATTCACAATTTATTTACTACCACTACTATTAACTATATATAATTATCAATATTAAATATATATAATAATAAAATTATCTAATTTAAATAAAAAATAAAAAATTTACTTTTAACCCAGATAACTAATAAATGATGCACCTCCACCACTCCCTCGTTGGCCAACTCTTTTTGCGGGTGTTTGGCATTATTTTTGCTAATAATTTTTAATTTTTTATTATTAATTTTAATTATAAGTAAGTTATAATATTTTTTAAACACTCACAACTTTTATTATTACTTTTAATTATTATTTTTATTTTAAATACAAATTACAATCTTAACTAAATACTCACAACTTTTATTACAATTTATAAGCTACCCAAACACCCTCTTATGTAAGATAATTTTAATTTTATAATGTAAAATATTTTATGTTATTTTTATTAATTAAATACTAAAAAATATTTTATGCTAAAACAAACAAAATCTAAATGTGTTGTCTATTATTAATAGATAACATATATACATGGGGGCTATATATACATCCGTTACGAAATAAGACGGATATTAATTTATTTTTATTTTTAAATTTTTATTTTTAATTAAAAAATTAATTATTTAATTATTTTTATCGAGATGTTTCAATAAATATGATTTTTAAATAAAAAATAAAAAAATTTATAAAAAAATAAAAATAAACTAATAAGCCAAAGTTTTATTGCTTATTTTCTTCTTTAAAAAAAAAAATTCACAATCAAGATTTTATACCTTTTCAATAAAAAGAACCTAAAAAACTAACAAAGAAATAAGCAAAAGCTGAAAAAGTATTATTATAGAATATAGTCCTTAGCTTTTTGATATTTTATACTAAAAGTGTTTGGTAAAAGTTTTTGCTACAATTTTTAATATTTTATTACTAATTTTAACTATAAACTATAATTTATTTCAAATATCTATAACGTATGATACAAACTACAATTAATTTTTTTTTTATTTCAAGTACAAAACACAATTTTTACCAAACACTCACAATTTTTACTATAAATTACAATAAATTACTAATTTCAACAATACCAAACACCACAACTAATTTATATTATACTTCTTATCCTTTTTTTTTTCTCAGCACTATTTATCTTTTGTTTATTATACCTTTAAAAACTAATTATCATTTTTCTACAAAATAAAATATATTAAAATAAAAATTTGTTTAAAGATATTTTAAACAAAATTAAAAGTCAAAATTGTCAATAAATATTATAAAACCAATTGTAGTACCTATAATTTTTTTTAATTACTTTTTTGCTTGAAAATGAAAATAGAAAAATCAGCAGTTACCCAAAAAATAAAAAATAAAAAAAAATGAAGAAGAAAGTAGCTAGTTAAAAGCAACAATTATTCAATGTTGAGCATTCCCAAGTTAGTTGGAGCCACGCATTCATGTAAAGTTTTGCTTCTATACTAACTCCACGTAATCCTATAATTTTCAAAAAAACTCGTAACACACGTGACCGTGTCCCCTTGCTACAACATCCTGCCCCTTCACTTATAATCACACAATTGAAACCAATCACTAATACAAAAAAAATAATTAATATTAGGATAAAATACACATTCATCCCTTCTATTACCGTAAATTTACTCTTATCACTTTTTTACTTTTTAAAAATACCACTGATCTTTTTTTATTTTGTAAAAATAAGTAACAATTTAGTCCAGTTGTCACTTGATTGGCCGTTAGTTAACCAAACAAAAGATGTGATATTATTAAAAAAAAATTTAATTTAAAAATTAATTTTTCCCTTATTATCCATCAGCTTCCATTTTATACCACTCCATCAACCTTCACCCATGCTTGGATGCCAATTTTTTCTATCATGCCCTGTCCTAGCTCCCGTCTAACAAACAAAATGAAAACGATATTTGCACCCCTCGTCCCAATTTTTTCGCTATTTTTTTGCTCCGATTCTGATTACATAAAATAAATATTTTTAAATATTAATATATTATATTTATATTTAATTTTCTTTCTTATTTATTATATTATGTATATTTAGATATATTAATTCATTAATAATTATTATTTATTTATTATATTATTTATAACTTTAATTAATATTACTATTTTAAATCTCAAAAATTATATTCAAAATATTTTTATTTATCGTCTCGTTTTTGACTACTTTTCTAATATTTTTTCTTGCACTCGCTCCTATAAAATAAGGGACGGGATGGGAAACTAAGTCACATTGACATCCCTAACCCACACCAGCGCCACCCACTGTGCTACCAGATTTGCCCTCACAGGCACCACCGGCAATAGGCACCAACGGCCGAGTCTTCGTCGTCGTCAACCTCAAGTTTCCCGGTTGAGCTAACAAATTGTTCAAGCTTAACCGAGATCGATTTCTTTGGGAATCATTTCACTGGGTCAATTCCTCAAACCATTGGTAAGCTTAAGAACCTGGTTTTCCTTCAACTGAGGCAGAAAGACTTGTCGGGTCCGATCCCGCCGAACTTGGGCTACTGCAGAAAACTTCAGAAACTTGTTTTGGCAGATAACCACCTCTCAGGATCTCTGACAAGGGCAAATGTGGGATGAGAAGCTTCGAGGCTGGCGTTGGCAAGTTGGAAAACCAGATTTCCCGTCGCTCTAACTATCAGTATCATGCCCTTCTTCTTCTCCATCATTTGAAACCTCTCTCTCTCTCTCTTTCTCATTCTTTTTCTCATCAGTCTCTCTCTTTTCCTGCTTTTTTAACCTTTTTTATTCTTCTCCTTTATTTGGCTTTGCCTTTCTATCTCATCGATTCACTAAAATTCTATTCACAATCAAAAAGAGTAAACCCAGATCTTTCTATTTCTCTATTTCTCTCTTTCTCCCTGGGTTGATTCAGTTGATACCCAATTGGATTTTCGAGTCATCTTACTCAAATGGAAGCACTAAAGCCAGAAGAGATAAGTCATCCTCCAATGGACCAACTTCAAGGCCTAGAGTACTGTATTGACTCAAATCCCGTTCTCACCCTTCCCCTTTCATTGATTTGGTTTCTTGTTCTGATGAGAAGCTACGGTGGTGCAGTGACGGCGGCGCTGTTGCTGGTGTTTGGGATGGTGGTGCAGTGATGGTTGGGGGCGGTGGCGACAGCTGCTGCAGCGCTGGTGTGCACTGGTGGCAAAGGAGGCATGTGGTGGCACCGATGCGGTGGAGGGATTTGGAATGGTGGTAACGTAAGGTGATTTCAATGGTAGTGTTGGGTTGACAAGAATGGTATTTTAGTAAATTCATTAGATAAGTTGTGGACAATTTAGTAAATTTCTTATGCCGACGAGATATTAGTAATATTTCATAGAATAAAGAGGTTGACAAAGTGATTTTACTATAATAAATGGAGTGTAAGTGTATTTTACTCTTAATATTACCGTAACACTCTGAGCAAAGACCGAAACTAACCCTCGTAAACGTGCATGCATTTCAAAATATGATAAATATACAAGATGTGCGTTATTTCCACCCTCTCTCAAGTGGTAAATAACACAAAACAGTTCAAACAAGCTTAAACAAAATGACTAGACTTCACGAATTTAAAAAAAGAAAAAAAAGAGGGAAAAATATGAAAATTACATGCGAGAAAACCCCAGAAAATTAGGGTAAGGGTAAGCCAGCAAACTAACACATCAAAAATACCCAAAAGGAGAGATGGAATTGCCTCTTTCTTTTGAGGTTAATAAAAGAAAGTAAACAGAAGAAGAGAGAAAGTAGGGGGTAACAACAAATAAGAACCATATTGACAAGTTAAACAACAGGTTCATTGATTTTCGGGTTTTGTTAAGAGTCTGCTGATGAAAGGTGATATAGCTGCAAGCAATGCCTTGGGACACTCCTCATGTGGGAGATGGCCACACCCAGATATTGCAACCAGTTTCTGCAACGTTGAGATTAACAAAAATCAAACCGGTTTCGTTTTTCAATTTTCTGCACTTGATTATATATATTCAACGGGTTCTCCCAATTAGTGGGTGTACATGGATTGATTCATTCGGTGTGGAGCCATAAACATTGGATTGGTTAAATTTGTAATCCAAACCAATCCAAACGAGAGAAGAGACACAATCAAACCAAACATAAATATCGTTTTTGTTTGGTTGAGTTACTGGGTTTCAATTAAGATATAGAAACATCGCACAATCAACGTATGCACAGTAAAAGAAACGAAAAGCAGCTATCATTTCATAATTTAAAACTAAATTCATGCTCTTTCGACAACAATTAAAAACAATTTTTTTCCCAGAAACAGAATCAACTATTTGGTATTAAGTTAATTACCATCAAACCATATGCAATTCAATGTGATGTCAAATCAATCATAGCAGTCTAATTTGAAAGGAGGAAGCATAGGGGTAGGCTAGTATTAAATGTGTACAGAATTATTGGATTGGACTGATTTTAAGTCCATATTAAGTTTGTTGACATCATAAAGCGATCCAGCTAGTTGGTTTGTCATGGCCTCTCATCGAAATCAAATCACATAACCAAATAAATCAATTTTTCAATTTGAATTGGATTGAATCGGTTGGGTGGTTTGATGTAGATAATTTTTTGTTCACCCCTACTCCCAATAGTTAAATTCCAGTTCAGAATTTTAAGTGGCTTGGGCATGAGATGATCAGGGCCAATATTTATCATATAACAGTTCCAACCCTCCTACTGGTATCAATACAGGCAATTGAGTTTTTACTTCGGTCCCAAAGCTCCAAATTTTACATAAACACAGAATTAGACAGAGACTGAGAGGTACTTACAGAGTTTACAAGTTTTGAAGCCATAGCTTGAGCAGATTTTAGAGGTACGAGAGCATCTTCAGCGCCTGCGATAACCAAAACTGGCAAGTCCTTGATCGCTTGAAGCAGTGACGCTGCATTTTGTGGTGAGAGGACTGTCTCAGATGACAGTTTTCCTATCTCATGAAGAGCTTCGTCCCAGCCTTCTACACACAATGGGGCCTGGTTCCATACCAGAGCAGCAAACAAGTGAAACGGTCAACATATTGACTGCAGTTATCAATAAAACTACATCACATTAAACCAAAAGTAGAGAGAAATCATGCAAAGATTAAATTTAAAAAAAAAAAAAAAGCCGACGGTGAATATCTTGACAAGTTTGAATTCAGAACTTAGAAGACAACAATATTTGACAGTAACAAAATTGTGCATGAGAAAAATCAAACCAAATCAAACTAAGTCTTGTGTCACCATCAATTAGAGTTGCCTATATGAATCATTTTTTTTTCATTCAATTAGATTCAATAGACTATCCTTGCTTTCTATAATATTCCATGCCAATATAGGTTTCTCTCCTATCCTAGTACTTTCATTAACAATAATCTTATCACATTTATTCACTATTGCATGAGAATAATTTTTTTTTAATTTGAGTGATAGTGTATCATATTTTTGGAATTATTGCATTTTTATAAACCATATAAACAAATAATGGTAGTGCCCATAAGGAAAACATGAAAAGCAGTCAATGTCCTCACTTTCCACCCCCCACATGGACAGTAGTTTATACATGAAAACGTACGAGTATCTGACTCCTCTGCATAAAAATTGAAAGGTCTGACGATAATCTGTGTATGGAAAATATTCGTATAAACTAAACAACAAATGCCATAATTAGGGCAACACCACAGTTTGTCTTTAAGTTATGACGCTACCTTTCGGCCATCAAATAGCCAAAAAAAAAAAGGTGCTGATAAATTCAAGAAGCCACTCCTTTCCATAAAAGTAAAAGATATTGCTTTGTCATCTCAAAGAAAAGCTATATCTACGCTTGCACTGGAAAAAAAAAAAACAGAAAAAGAGAAACAAAAAACCATATCTACAGGTTGTCTAACTAAGAGCCTTTGCATGTGATATTTCTTTTAATCATGAAGATTTGGAATTTATTGTCAATCAGATCAACTGTAGTTTTGGCTGAATATTTTAGTTTCCTTTTTAGTGTAGATATGATTGCTGTAAATC
>JAOTRH010000016.1:3861891-3886963 GCA_034768845.1 Heliamphora exappendiculata | reverse complement strand
TAGCCATGTAATCAGCCCCGCGATGGTTATATAATGAGAAGAAATCCTCACTTTGAGGCATTGAATAAAATTGACATTTATAGTATAGTTTATCCCCAAAAAATTGCTCTCTCTCATGGTGCCTAAAAATGTATTGTTTAAAGTAAACAAAAATAGCAAAATTGCAGCTACATTGTGAATCCATTTCCATTATTGTGCTCTAGCTTCAAACATAACAAGCATATTCTTGACCATAATCATTTAAAGAGCCCTATCCACGATATATGAGCAAGGGACATTGAAAAATTAAAATTCCTTTCAATCATAAAGGTTAGGATTTAGGAATTTATAGTTTAGTTTATGAAAAATAAAATAGCAAAATTGCAGCTATATTGTGAATCCATTACCATTATTGTGCTCTACTTTCCTACATATATTTCCTTCACAACTTCAAAATTTTGGACAAACTATCCCGAGGATAATCATTTAAACTTAAAAAGCCTTAGCTACGACATACGAGTGATGTTAAAAAACTTGTTCAGAAGTTTCCTCTGTAAGGAGCAACTGGCATAATAATCGTATATTTATAAAGTAATTATCACCAATGCGTTATAAGAAAGCAACAAAGTGAAACAATTTCATATCCTTCAACACAACAAAAACTTTAATCAACATACAACACCGTGCTATCAAGCAAATTGTAGCTTTAGATGGTCATGATGGTTTACGAATTGTATCTTTAGACGGTCTTGATGGTTTACAAATTGGTGACAAGAAATATTCTTAAATATGTAAAATTGGTTCAGAATATCAAAGATCAATAGAAATACCTTGTAGAGACTTAAAACTTCAGTTGTTAGCTTGGTCGCATCATACCATGCATGCCGATTAACCACTTGAGTAATTTCTGTCCGCAGTAAAGGACGAACTAAGTGTTTCTTCCCAAGTGAAGTATACAAGAGTATTCTAGCGAAGCCAGGAACCACTTCCCTTGACAAGCTTACACAGAGTAATACCACCCCCTTGATTTCAATCTGAATGAGGATTGACAAAAATAGAAAAATAAGGCCACAAACTTTACAAATTCTTGTAAAACAATAAAAGGGACAAAATCCTTTTACATTATATATTAAACTCGACCTTATTCTTGTTTACTCCAGGCTGGACAAACTTGGAGATGAAATTCCAGAGGTTGCATAGACTTAAAATAAAATAAATTGGAGCGATGTTATCTCTTTTGGCTAACACGACAGAAAATAGACTAAAGTGGTTTTGGCTACTTACAACAAAAACAAGCAGATACGGCTATTATGAAAATTGATAGAAATACTATTTAATGAAATGGTAAAAGGAGGGCAAGACTGATAAAGACCTAATAGTGCATTTTTTTGCATATTAACATTGGCTTTATTCTACTTTTTTGTTAATAATTCGTGCTTATATAATTACTTTTGTGTTAATACTTATTTTTCTATTGCAGGAATTAAATTAGAGATTTAAATGTAACATTTGGGAACTCGGAGTGCATTTGGAAAGTATTGAGCTTCAACATGTGAATATGACTTCGAAACGAGGAAAAAAGCCCAAAATTTGACTCTAAGGACATGGACCCAACTTGGGCTAGCTCCGAAGGCCATTATTTTAGTGTTTGGAATGTTTTAGCCCATGTAATTTTAGCCCCGATTTAGTATTCCGAATTTTAAAAAATGATAATATTTTAGAAGGATAAAGATTCCTATTAGAAGTAGGAGATCTCTAAGGTTTTCCTCTATTATATATAGATAGGAGATCTTGGATTGTATTTTATCATTTTCGACTATTCATCTCCATCTTTTCTCTAGAAACCCTAATTCATTTTCTTTTTCATGAATTTCTAAGTTTCTTGCTAAGACTAGAGGAGGAGCCCTAATAGATTTATTATATTTATGTTATTGATTGAAGAATAATTTTAATTGCAATGTTAGTTTGATTAATTGATTGGATTATTTTGTTTAAAAGATTTTTATTCTGTAAAATCTATTGTTCTATTGTTAACTTCGGGTACAGTAAAAGTTTTGGATTCCATGTGAATCAAATAACTCGAATTTTTATTGTTCAAATCAATCAATCAAATTAATTTATCTTTAAAATAATATTTTTATAAAATAACCGTTTTTATCTTTCGATTGAGAACACCTTTTGTGTAGTTCTCGATTGAGTTATATAAATTGAATCAATAAAATAATATATTGAAAATATTGGCAATAAATCCTTGATGCCTTAGTACCTTTCTTATTTGTTATCACATTATTCTATTTTTATTCAATTGAAGTTTTCAAATCTAATCAAGTTTTTTTAATCAAATATTTTATTTTATTTTTTTCATTAGTTTGTGCTTTGGAATACACCAATCATTGTGGTTCAATCTCAGATTCATTGAGATATATTACTTCGCGACATCCTGTACTTGGGATTGCATCATTAAAGTCGTAACAAGTTTTTTGCGCCGTTGTTGAGAATTGTGGCGTTATTCAAAAGCATCGGACTATTTTGTAGAGTTTCTAGTTGCGATCTCTCGCAACCTCGGTAAACTCGTTTCATTTTTTATTTTAGATTTTATTATTTTTAGGCTTTAGTTTTTTTTTTAGTATATACAGTCTTGGTATCGTGATTTTACTGGGCGATTAGTAAGTATTGATCCTGATACTGAATTGAACTTTTTTGGACTCTCTCACACTAATGTGATAATGGATGAGAATTTGAATAGAAATTGTGATAATAATAATAATAGAGAAAATCCAATTCAAATGGCCCAACCTGTTCGAACCTTGTGTGATTATTTGCAACCTATTAGGATTAGTGCTCCTTCTTGTATTATTTTTTCTCTTAATACAAATAATTTTAATTTTAAACCAGGCATGATTGCATTGATTCCTAAGTTCCATGGTCTTGAATCTGAAAATCCTTTTTTGCACATTAAATAATTTGAGGAGGTATGTGCTACATTTTTAGATCAAAATTGTAATGAGGAGAACATTAGGCTAAAATTATTTCCTTTTCCTCTTAAAGATAAGGCAAAAACATAGTTGAGCTCCTTGAGACCTAAATCAATAACCACTTGGCAAGAGATGAAAATGGATTTTTTTTTTTAAAAAATCAATACATAGAACAAATTCTTTTAAGAGGCAAATTATGAATTTTTCTCAAAAAGAAATAATGAGACTATTCAACAAATTAATGCGCTTCCAAATAAAATTTAAGAGAAATTGTAATAACCCTCCGAATAAAATAATAGCTCAAGAACTCACATGGGTTATTAGTCTTCACGATTTTTCATCTAGATTTTCAAGTTATGTTCACACCTCAACCAAGAAAAATATTCATGTGGTTAAAGTGATGTGCAAGAATTCCAAACATGAATACATAGGACACTTTACAAGAAGCTAGCAAAATTCTCTCCAACATAATTCTTAGGATAAGATAATAAAAATCACAACTAAACTCAATCACTAACAACATAGAATGAGGGGAAAAAATCGACATTGTGGAGAAAATTTTTTTTAGATTTTCTTAATTTTTAAGTTTTTTTATTTTTGAACAAAAGACCTAAATTGACTTGTTTCTTTTCTAAAAAAGCAATATGAAGTTATTAAATTAAATTGAACATATAGTGATGCAACACGTGGGGGACAATAACGGGGAAGAAAGGTAGCGTCATGCATTATAACCGTAACAAAAGGCTAATACAACTCTGCCTAATCCAATAATCAAATTCTCATTAATCAACTATGCTTAATACATCAAGGCCTCTTTTTAGTTATGTATCAAGATATATCCCTTTTCACTCTATATGGTTGCCACAAATAGTATGAAGGAAAGTGATTCCCATGAAAACAGTGTTTATCGAATGGAAAAGAAAATTAAAAAAAGGTTGCTCTTCCAATGAGCATTCGGTTACATGTAGTTCTTAGAAAATATAAGATTAACATTTTGTGATGGATACTAATGAATAAACTGCAGAAAAGCATTCAAGGGAAAATATTCCGTGCAGAAAAACAATCGTTTTCGTAATATCGCTCAGGTGCAATTTTAGTGTGCAAAACTGTAACATATGTGGTGCCCACAATTTATTTAGCAGAACCCAACAGCTACTACATTAGTAACATTGACTTATTACATGTAGCCTGCTGCTATATGATTCAGTAATTCAAAGATGTATAATTGGTACATAAAACCATGGGAGCGTACTCACATGGACAGAATTTGGTGATGTTTGGACTCTTTGTACAGCCTTTAAGGCAAGCAGGCCTCCATCATCATGGCCAACTAGTAGAACAGAAGAAAAGCCCATCTCCACACAGAAAGACAGAAGCAGGTCAACCTGGAAACACCAACACCAACTTATCAATAAATAAATAAAAAATAAGCACCAGAAAAAACATAATTAAAGCACTGCCGTGTCACAGTTATGCCAATACTACAAGATTTATATATAAGAACTAAAAGGTACTTTTATTTATTTATTTATCTATTTATTTATTTATTTGGGGGGGAGGTGAGCGATAAGGCAGATATCTTTTTCAAATTAAGTTACACCACACTACCTTGGCAGTTTTCCCTTCCCCCTCATTTCTGCTTTTAAAGTTTAACCAAGTGGCAGATTCCATATCAAATTGTGTGTGTGTGTGTGTCTCTCTCTCTCTTTTTCTTTTCTTATTTTTCTTTGATTATTTAAAATTTTTCCAAGCAGCAGTCTCCTATGTCAAAACTGATCCATACCAATTCCACCATTAGCTCTATATAAATGAATGGATGCACAGAAGTGCTCACAATTTCACATGTGCTGTAAAATGTATTAAATATGTCAAAAAAAAATTAGGCAGAAAAACAGAAATGCAATATTCTTAACAGAGCAGTGTCTCAACTATAGCCCTTCCGTAATTTCCCAACTTATATATTTATAAGAATCAGTAAAGTGTGCTAAAGAATTAATAACAGCCATAAAGCCACACAACCCAAAAATAGGTAACATTTGCTCTTCACCACTATTGAAATCCAACGAGGAATTATCTACCCATCTTAGTGGGTGGAATTATGGCATTATGTAATTAACTTCACAGACCCACACCAATCAACATCCATCGGGCTACAAAAGCAGAACCTATGGATGGAATATCATTCTAATCTTAATGTGTTACATCAACAAAAGTTGCCCATATGTACCCACCAGCTGGTACTTGTATTATTTAGCAAATTAATGCCTCCAATCTGAAAAAAAATTTGAGTGACAATAACAGGATTGATATAAAAAAATTTGACAAAGTCAGGGTTACTAATTTACTACCTACACGAATTTGACCATAAGGAAGCCAAAAGGGTTACTAATTTACTGCCTATATGAATTTGACCATAAGGAAGCCAAAAAGGATTTGAGGGATTGGTAATTTGGTATATTTTAAGTCAACCATGCCAATGAATAGTGGCAGCACGCAAGGTGCTGTGACAATGAGAATATTATGTTTTTTTATATGTAATCAACTTTGAGAATGAAACCAAATGGTTCACTAGAAATATCAACCCACATAATGGGGGTGTTTCACCAAGCTTCTAGGGCCAACTTTTAGCTTTCTGCTATTATTTTTAATAATAAGCTATAATTTTTTTCAAATACTCATAACTTCTGCTACATGTTATAATTATTTTTCCTTATATTTCAACTACAACCTAGTATACTTACCAAGTACTCGCAATTGTTGCTACAAGCTATAATTAATAAACTATTAGTTTCAGCAATGCCAAACATCCGCAATGGTTCTAATGTAAACGAAATACTAATAAAAAAGAGGGAACCGTGTTCCTTCTATAAAGGAAATTTAAGAATTATTAGTTCTCGCTAAAAGAAGACTAAAACAAAAAATACAAAAGCAAAGTGGGAGAAACAAACAAATAAAATATTGTTTTGGAAACAAGTAAAAATACCTTGTTTGTTTCCTAAAATTTTGGAAATTTTGAAACAATAAGGCTCCGTTTGGTAAGTTTATGTTTACTGTTTTTTTATTTTATTTTTAAATTTTTTGTAAATTGTAAACAAAAACATGTTCAAAAATTATTTTAATTTTCAAAAAATTATAATCAGTTTTCAAAATCTACTATATATTCTTGTAAACAGAAAAAATACGCTTTCACTTATTTTGTAAGCAAATTTTTATTTTGTATTTTTTTTCTCCGACACTTCCGGCCACTACCATCGACCACTGCCTCTGGCCACCACTTTCGACTACTGCCTCCGACCACCATCGCTATCTCTTATTATCATTACCGGCTAAACACCTTTGGTCACCAACTTCAGCCGCCACCACTTTCCAAACATATATATCAAATATGTTTTTGTTTTTTATAAAAATAAACAAAAACATGTTTTTTATTTGTTGTAAATAAAAAATAAAAAATAAAAAATCGTAAATGTTATCAAACGGGGCATAAATGTCATGTCCGTATTTGGGTAACCAAAGTTGGCACCAAAGCTAGGTACCATCAGATGTGTCATGAACACATAGGTGTAAGACATGAATCGTTGGGAACAATTTCACCAATGTATTGCCTACACATCAAACGGTGCCTAATATTAATACCCAAAAGTGGTCAATTTAGCATTTTCTATTTTGAAAGATTGCCATTATTTTGAAAACAAAAATATTTTTAAAAGATTTTTTTTTGTTTCCAACTTTCAGTTTTTTGAAAACAAAAACAGAAAGCAGTAAGTAAAGTTATTGATGTTCTGGGCCTCTGGCCTTCATCATCAACGGGTGGGTTCTATTTCCATACTGATTAGTGACCAAAACTTCAATTAAACAATCATGAAAATCGGCTGACATAGTTCTTTTCGCCCACAATGCTGATTAATGGAGCAAATTGAAATCATCAAATGATTTTGAAACATTGTACAAGTCCAAAACCATCTGTCACCCAAATGATCACTTCTCATACGTAATCAACTTGAAGACAATTTCTTATGCTTAGACCGAACAATTGCTGATTGCATAACAACATTTCTTATTTCAACCACTATAGGGATAAATGATAGACTAAATACAATTATTCATGCCTGCAAGTGTTCCCCTTTATAGTCATTTTCTTTTTCTGTTACAACACAGAAATAAAACTTTGATAGATCTCTTAATCAGCTAATCCATAATTGTAGAATGTAAAGTAACCACTAAACTAGTGTCATCAAACAACCCTATGCTTTAACAACTTCCTTAGGAGGAAAAATGTATAATGGGTCAGAATTTAGAGAGAATGGAGTTTTGGCTGTGAGAGAATGGAATTACGGGGGCCATATTGGCCCTAGAAATTTGTTTTCCATGACCAGATTAAAGAACAATAGATTATATATATATATATATTTCATTGTCCAATTAGAATATAGTTCAGGTAAATGTCTAATTACTCACAGAAACTTTCTGTCCCATTTAGAAGTACCTTATTAGATTTTAATAGTGTGAATAAGTGATCTATACAAGCCTACCCCTGTGTTACCGTATTCTAGATTCCCGTCTCATTCCGCATAACAATATAATCCACTTAATTGTTCTACGCAACATTGCACTAAACATTCATTCAACAGTTGAAATACCTGGCTTTCAAGCTTGTACGGATTAGGCAATTGATTTTCCTCCCAATCTTTTTGGCGTGGTCTCAATGTCAATCCCCAACCAGGACGGTCAAAAGCAACAACTGTACAACCAAGATGCCGAGCCAGCACACCCATCACATGTCTCCATGAGAAGACTCCACCTCCAAACCCATGCACTAAAACAATGCCAGTCTGGCCATTTGCCTCCAAATCTTGCTCCGCTGTTGGAGAGCTCGATGGGCTCACTTCATCCATGTCACCAGGATCATCCAGGCTTAAAACAGGAATTTCTTCAGACAATACCGGAGAGATTGCAGAACCATCTAATAATGGAGCATATAAAGAAGAGGTTTGGAATTGATTGCTAAAGCTCCTGTGAAGATGATACTGGTTCTTTGATAAAACATTCAATGATGGCCTGTCAAAAATGGTTGTGGAGGATAAGGAACGAGGAGGTGAACCGGACATGCTAAGCTTGTAGTGGATGATAAGCCCCTGGCAATCAATGAACAAGCTGTCAATCTCAGCAAGGAATCTAGCAGGGAGGTCCCCTTCATCGTGAGAAATCAATCCAGGTTTTCGCCTCACTTCACTATCACTTTTTGGTGTTTTACCAGCTGAGGGCGTGGGAGATCGTGGAACCTTCTGGAAGCCAGAGAAAACAATTTTGCAAGAAAGTACCTGCATTTTCTTGCGGAGGTCAGCAAAGTAAGATAGGAGTATTCACTCTTCAAAAAATTCGAAGTTTTAAACAAAACTCAAGGCAGACTGCTTCTTGTAATCTCAGTTTTTTTCCTCAACGTTTTTCGTATCATGAAAACTTTCTACTCTACCTTCCTGGACTTTATTTCCCATGGAACTCCATATCAACTAATTTCCAGTCCAGATTGTTAGGCATTGAACACATGCTTTTAAAAGGTCTAGAAGAAACTTAAAATAGCAGTCAACAAGAATATATTTCCCTGATGACAACCCCGTCACAGCACATACAAACATATTGATAAAAGGGACAATAGAAAACCGAGTATTTGAAATAATTGAATAATAGCATGGTTTCCCATATTAATTGCCTTTGCTTTCGGAAAAATAAAAAATTGGTATACATAAAAACTCCAGGTAATAAGATTCTAGAATTAAATGTTTGAATGGGTAAGGCATCCGTGCTTATAAAATATGGTAAAAGAATTAGAAAACATATTTCCAATTTTAACAACTTGTGCAATCTTACTGCTTCCGAATCAACTCGATGAAAGAGGAGTTTCCTCCGTGCTCTGCAGCTAGTTCTATAGGCAACCACAGTATGGCCAAGGGCAAAGACCACAGATGAGAGAAACAAGACGGGCATTCCCCATGCCTTCTTCAAGTGAAGTTTCTGCCTCGAGAGCGAAGATGAAGCTTCAGCCTCAATTTGAGAGTTGAAGGTGAAAACACAAGCCTTAACTGAAAGAAGAAGAATTGAACTGAAAGAACAGAACATCACAGTTCCAAGATACGGGCCGTGCGAGAGGGCAGGTCCATCACACATTGAATAAATACCTGTTGTCATGAAAAAAACATAAGCAAAGTCACAAAAAGAATTGGGGACAAAGCATATTTCTTTGTTACCCTTCATCCATTACATGCAACATTGAAGGATAATCAAGTGAAGAATCTCCAGTCAATTTTTAACGTTGGAAAAACGACAAACTTTCACGGTATTCATTTATTGAGACCAATGATAACAAGAGCATCCTCTGAACAGAAGCCACCAAGGCAATTCAACCCAGTTATGTTATTCAATTTGTCTTAAAAAAACCAGCCCATGAAATTGTTTTTTATAAGAAAAGTGAAACTACCCTTAATTTTGTGTCACACAAATGACACACTACAGGGAAATCTCATGGACATAAAGACTCACACCATTGATCTCCCTCAAAACCAGTAAAGGTATACAAATGTACAAACACATACAAAATTAGTTCGGAAAAACTATGTTTATCAAAATTCAAAGTAACTTCCTTAGTGAGATATACCCTCAATGCATTCCACTGCATCCTTGAAAGTCTACATTAGTGAGTTTTTCTTAGTTTGAAAATAAAAGGGAGGGAAAAAAAGAAAAAGAGAAAACAACATAACCAAAGCAGACACAAAAGTAAACAAGCTGTAAAAATGGATTTCTTTCGTACTTTTGTTGATTCGTGCAAAATCGAGCAATTCAATCAAACAAGAATGAACAAAACAATTTAAGACAGCAGAGAGAGGTAAAAACATACAGGTGATGATGAGAGATCTGATAACCGAAACCAGAGGAATATCCGTCAAAGAATTCTTGAATGAGTATCTATGCAAATGGTCCTTGAAGCTGTAACATCTGATACAAATGAAGTTCGAAATCAACACACAGGGCACCAATATATCCACTACAGCAACCAATAAAGGAGCCGAGAGGACGAGAAGCGACACCACCATCGCCACCACGAAATATATCGTCCGCACAAATCTCCGAACCTTCTCGAACCATCCCTTGCCGGCGGCCATGATCGGAATCTTGAATCTTCTCTCCCAACACCGACCTAAGAGAAAATAAAAAAATATGTAGAGAGAGAATTTCTCCGTCCTGAATTTGATTGAGAGCCAGTTTCCGATAAGGATTCTCAAGGAGGACTCCGGGAGATCTGAGATCGATTAGAGGACCGAACCCTGGCCGATTCCGCGAGAGACGGCGGGCTTTCGGCCATGCCGGTGCGGTTGCACGGCGACGGCTGCCGGTTTACTGGTATCGGAAGTATTGTTGAGACGTCGTCGGAATGGCCGGGGTTAGGGTTTCACGGAGGTTTCAGGGAAACGGAGAGACAAATATTGGGATTGAAGGCGGTTTCTCCAACACTGGTGACAGGTGTCCCTGGTTTCCGTCGGAATTCTCCGTATCAGTCATCTCTCTCTCTCTCTCTCTCTCTCTCTCTCTCTTATGTTGGTCTCTCTCTGGTTTTTAGAATTTTGAATGTGATTTAGAAATATATTTTTTATATTTATTTGGTTCTTCGTTTTCATCGTTCACACTCAATTTGAGATATTTAAAAAATTATTTTTAAGAAATTTATTTCGTTTAAAAAATTAAATTAATTAAAAGTAATTTATCAATGATAAAAATTACACTAATTAAAAAAAAATTTATAAAAATAAATTAAAATAATTTAGACATATACAATATAGATCAATTGATACAGTAATTAAAAAAATAACAAAATTATAGATAATGAAAACATAATGTGAAAAAGATAAATCTAAATTGACATGTAATATGGTATTAAGATAAGATATTAACGTATTAAAACTAATTAAAAATATAACTCTTAATATAATAGAATAATTTAAAAAAATTTATGTAGTCGACCCCAATCAATTAAAATAGTAGCTTAATTTGGTTTAATTTAGTTTTAGTTTTTTTTTTGTTAACATATTTTAAAATTATAGTTTTGGAATTAATTTTTTTTGGCATTTGTGAGTATAGTTAATTTTTTACTTCTGGATATTATAACTATTTTGCTAAAAAAATTAAACATGTTTGAGAAGCATATAATTTATTTATAAATAAATAAATAAACTTAATTTAAAAGTCTTTTTAAAATAAAATAAAAAATTAATTTTTTAAAAATTCATAACGAGAGTTAAATCAAACACTTTTTCTTTAATCATAAAAACTAATGCATTATAAATTTAATATAAAAATTGATCAAATTAATACATTAATTCAGTAAATAACCACTTTGAAAGAAAAAATCTCATGCAAAGAGAAAAAAAAATCAATAATTAAAAAATCAAATCTTCACAAGCAGAGGATCACAAATTTTCAAAAAAAAAACAAATTTCTACGTAAAAACATATTATTAAATAATAATTAAAAAAATTTTAAAAAGAAAAATCAATCATTGCTTAAATCAAATTCTAGTGGTAGAGAAAAATCATATAATTAATTAAAATTTTAAAACATAGCCTAACATCGAATCTGACACCACTGTGCATGCCTGGCAGCTTTTCTGTATTTACCGTACTGCCCCTGTTTTTAATACAGTGATTTTTACATCATGCGGTCCCAAAGCGATTAATCCTTCCTTCAAGTAAAATCAATGCATTTGGTGGTGAGTATTTTAATTCCTGGACTCCTATTTTATAATAAATGAAAAATATTTTGTATATTTATTTATTTATTTACTTTATTTTAATCAATTTTGTTGTTGTTGTTGTTTGATTTGATAAAAAAATTAAAAAAATAAATTTGTAACCAAAGAGAAAATAATTAAAACGGAAAATAAATATAAAATTAACTTATTAACTTTTTTTGTTATTAGTTTTTGAACTTTTTTTATTTTTAAATTTTTTTTATTTTCTTTGTTTATCTCAGAGAAAGAATTTTAAAAAATACAAAAATGGTCAAATGATAAAAATACTATTTAAAATGAAAATAAAAATCTACAAACTATTATTTCAGATAGCCTAAATAAACAAACAATCATCCCAAACAATCTCCTCTATCTTGTTTTTTCATTTCACTCCATTGTTTTCTTCCACCAAACCTTATTTGTGCATCGGATTTAAATAAATAAATTTTTAGTTATGGGCAACACTATTTTTTTTTTAAATTTAGGTGGTGTTTGGCATTATTAAAATTAGTATCTTATAGATTGTAACTTACAACAAAAATTATAACTTATAGCTAAAATAAAAATAATAATTATAAATTATAATAAAAATTATTAGTGTTTAAAAAATTTTTAAATTATAATTATAATTAGTTGTAAGAAATTAAAAGTTACCAATAGTAATTTTGTCGAGCACCAAATTAGTTTTTCTAGTGTTTTTTAAAACATTATTTGTTTGATAAGAATTTTTTTATTTTTAATTTTTCTTTTAAAATAACAATACGCCTATCTTACTTTAATAGATATTAAAATTGGCTTCAAATATATAAAAGGATAATTTTGCCTTTCTATATTGCCATTCCAATACGAAAGAAACTTAAAATTTGACATTTTGCATTTTTGATTGAGGCAAACAATTTTTTAACCTTTGGTCAAAATAATTAAAAGGTTAAGTTAACCAAATAAGACATTGACTAACATTTTTAGCATATATATGAGATCTTTACAATAAATGTGATACCTTAAATTGTGTTTCAATCATAATTTGGTGAGAGAGCAAACGAAAAAGGTAATTAATAGAGAAATTAAATTATTAAGTTGTAATTAGCTTAAAAGATTAGTTTTTTTTTATTTTTTTATTTTTTTAGTCAAAAAGTTAAATTAGATTAAAAGTAGGTTATTTGGTAACTTTACTTTTAAACTGTTGTTTTTAAAGTGGTTGTTTTCGGTAAAAAAATAACTTTTTTTACTTTTTGTTAAAAATAAATAATTTTATCATTCTATATATTTGATAATTAACAATTATATATGGTTGTATCGATAGGAAATAAATTATGAATAAGTGGTATTATTATATTTTAAAATTTGTAAAAATTTAAATTGAATCTTATGAGAATTTATATTTTAAGTTAACTTTTTTATTTTTAAAATTTTTTATTTTTTAACCAAATGAGCAACCTTAACTTTTTTTACTTGAACTTTCCACTTCACCGTCTTATTATTATTTTTCTTCTTTTTTCTTTTTCTTTTTAAATTATTATATCATAGAAAATTTAAATTTTCTTCTAATCAAAATTTTAAAAAATATCATTAGTTCTAAAAAAATTCCTATTATTTGCTGATTATAAAATTGCAACGAACCCATGATAGTTTGACAAAAGCATTTTAATTGGCTTTTATCTAAAGTTATTTTTCCTCTTCGTTTTTTAGAATTTTTAAATTTTTAAATTTTTTAATCATTTTAACTATTTAGATGCTTTTATATTAGCAAACATACTTAGTTTTAATAACAAAAAGCTATTTTTAATAAAAATAATTATTTCAATCTTTCAAATAAAAAAGAGATCACAAAATATCATTAACACTGGCTAATAATCAAAATTCTTATTAAAATTACACCAAGTTCTATATTCAAAATAGAAAACACCTATTGAACTCAAACTTCTCCTAAAAAAAAGTGCTGAAAAAGTAAGAGTTTATTTGTACCTATATTGTTGGAATTTTGTGAATTCATTGGCCATTGAATTCCAGAATTCAATAGCAGAATTCAATTACAATTGAATTAGCCATTCAATTAGCAATTGAATCCTGAAAATTAATACCACTCATGGCTATTGATTTCTCTATAACCCCATCCATGATGAAAGACCTATATATGCTGTCATCGCATTCAGAGGGAAGGAGGCAAAGGAGAAGAGAAGAAAAGACAGAACAAAGAACAGAGAAGAAGACAGTAGAGGTGAGAAAGGAGCGATACAACTCAGATTATATTACAAGCTGTAAGAGAGAGAAAGATAGATGGAAAAACGTTCGTAGCCGATCATTGGTGGTGTTTCAACGGTCGTGTAGCCGTTTTATCGTGGGAGAATGACGCCGGTGAAAAACCTACAACACCCTCGGTAGGCGGTGAATCATTCTTAAAAAAACTGCGTTTGCAGGACTCGATTTGCAAATTCTATTCATGTTATTTCTGTTATTTCATTTTTCTGTAATTTCAGATTATTGTAATTGTTAAAAGTTAATAAAAATATATTTTCTGAATTACCGAGCATGTATATATTTTATTTTGACGTTAGTTTGTCTCCCAACATTAATGTCCTCCTTTGAACTGTGAAGCTACCAAAATTTTGGTGGGGGCCAAAATGAAAAGGAAAGATGAAATTCTATTGGAAGAGTTGGGGAAGCATGTATGTGTAGGGATGGTGTCCCTTTTTATTTTGAGAGTTAATTAAAATTTGTTAAAAAATCTCAATTGAAATATGAAAACAAGTTTAATTGTGCAAAGAAATTAATATTTTATCATAATGATGATCATTATATGCTTGGTAGTGCATAAAGATAATTATTAAAGGTTGTTTCGATAGGTTTTGAGGCGTTTGGATAAAATTTGAAATTTTATATGATTATTTTCTTCAAATTCGCATACAGCGGTGACTGTTAGAGCAGTCATAAGTCCGCTCGAACGGACTATTGGCATAAGCTTAAAAAAGTCTTATGGGAGCTCTCTTGAGCTCCCATGAGATTTCTCTCTTTCCTTTCTCTCTAACTCGAACCCTAACCCTAAAAATCTCGTGGGAGCTCTCTTGAGCTCTATTAAAGCTCCAATGGTGGACCCCTCTTGCTATCCTCTTGATGTTATGCCGTTAGAGACTTGACATTGGCGTTGGAAGCTTCGTCTTCGTCCACCGGTTGAAGATTTGGTCGATTGGAGCTTGCTCGGGTTGATTTCTAATTGCTTGAGCTTCAAAAAAAGTAAAATCTATGACTATTGTTGATCAAGACATGCATATGAGTTGTATTGTTGTTGAATTTGTATAAAATTATAAAAAATTTATGTTTTTTTGGAACCCTAGGCCAGGGTTCGGTGTTCAAACATTTGTGGTAAATCTATCATGATATAGTCGTTGGAGAATCTTTAATTTACAATTTAAAGGTTAGGGTTTGATTTGAGTTAAACCGAGAGTGAAATTGGGGGTTTTGGGTTGTTGAACTGAAATGATGAAATTGATAATGTTTTTAGTTAATTAGAAGTTGTGGTAACCTATGTGCGTGTGAAATTTTATGAATCTTAGCAAAATTTGAATTTAAAGAAAGATGTGATTGGGTTTTGAATTAATTAAATCCGATATGTGAATCATGAAAGTATGATGAATGTATACTCTTCGAATGGTGAGCCCGGACTGGTTTGTAATGTGTGTTCACCTTTTGAATGGTGATCCCGAAGTGATTTATAATGTATGTCTACCATTCGGATGATGACCTGAAGTGATTTATAATGTATGTTATCCCTTCGGATGGTGATCCCAAAGTGATTTATGATAAATGTCCTCCCTTCAGATGCATCATAATCCTGAAGTGATTTGTAGTGAATGTCCTATCCTTCGGATAGTGATCACGATGAGATATATACATATATAATTGTTGTGATGATAGAAGTTAACGAAAGATGGAAAATACCTTGAGTTCAGAGAACTTGGGAAGGGTTGAAAGATATGCGCGTATATGTGCGTGCGTGTGTGGTAGAATCGAGAACTTGTGATAGTTAAAGTAATAAGGAGACTAAAGATTAAAACGGTAGGGTTAGGTGTGAGAGAATTGGTTTTATATGATAAAAATCCATTATGTGAATGGAATTCTTGTGGAAAAAGTGGGTGTGATTCTTTAACTAAAAACTTATGGTGCATTCAAATGATCATTCTCGCATATCATGCATTTATTCTTCTTTAATCTATTTCCTATGAGCCTTGGTTCATGTTGTATAACACATTTCAGGTGATACGAAAGACGAGTTTTCGAGTAAGGAGGATCGTACTGGGACCTTGTTTGGTTGTTTTTGAAGAAATTACACATTTTTGGGCAATCATCTTTTGAGAATTGTAGATTATAATTGTAACTCGTTTACTAGACTTGAAAGATGTAATTGGGGTGTTGAAAACCCGTTTGTAAGGCATTAAAGTTGTATATTCATGACTTGTATGCATGTGAGATCGTCGGGTTCTTGATTCGGTTTAATTCATTGGTATTCGTATGAATTTTTATGGTTGAGAGTAATGGTTTTCAAGTTTTGAGAAGTTTGAGGTTGTTTCAATGTTAAATGTATGTTTTAATTTCAAGTTTTTGACATATGAAAACTATGTTCAAAGTATAAGAAATTTTAATATTTTTCTAACACAGAAAAAATTCAAAATTTTAGAACAGTTTGATCTCGGGTATCTCACTGCTCAAGTGGTGGGAAGTCTGCTTGAGTGGACTCCGCTAGGTGGAACACTTTTAAAAATTTATTTTGAAATGAAGATTTATTGGTTATTTTTTGGGCATCTTTTACTGCATAAATTGGTGTATTTGGGGGCTTATTTTATAGATAAAGAGCTTTCTTTTACTTCGATTTTAGTAAAAAAAAACGAAAGATTTTGGTTTATATTTTCAACAAAGTTTGGTTTCGGTTAATATTTTGATTGAATTTTATGGTAAGATCTCAAACTCTGGTTTCATTACCTTTTTATGCCGTAAAATTTTATTATTACGAAATTGGGGTGTTATAATACGTGTACACCAAAATGAATGGGAGGTATAGGTTTTTGAAACATTTTAGCATTTAAAAAGGCATTGCTAGCTAAACAACTCTGAAGACTTCTCAAATACCCGAACACAGTTGTGGCTAAGATTATGAAAGCTAGGTATTAACCGAACACGAATGTAATGGAAGCGCAACTAGGGAGCAATCCATCATTTACATGGCATAGTATGTAGAATGCTAGAGGCTTGCTTGCGGCAGGGTCGATGTCACATTAGGGATGGTCGCAAAGTGAGGATATGGAATGACAAGTGGGCCCTGAGAGCTCAAACATTAAAAGTCATTACTAGTCAGAATGGATTACCACTGGAGGCTCGAATAAGTGACTTGATCGACTTAAATAGCATAACGTGAAACAGAAATGTGATTGGCCAAATATTCCTACCCTTTGAAGCAAATATAATTTGTCAAATCCCACTAAGCCTAAGGCAGACTAAGGACACAATGGTTTGGCATTACTCAAAAGATAGGATATTTCTCCATTAAATTAGCATATCTTTTGGAGATGGAGTGTAGAGCAAGGAAAACTCACACATCCACTTCTAAGGGATCCGATGATCTGAAGGCTTTTGAAACCAAGCATGGCATCTCCAAATTCCAAATAAGGTTAAAATCTTTGCCAAGAAACTATGCCAAAACATCTTACCAATTCGGTTCAACCTATGGAAGACAAAGACTGTGACGTGCACCATATGTGAGATATGTAAGGAGGAAGTCGAGACAAGGAGCCACTACTTTATGCATTGTGAGGTGGCAGCAAATGTGTGGATTTAAGCCCACTTCAGACACAATTAAGGATGGGACAAACTGAAAATATAATGGAATGGGTTCTTGATAATTGAAAGAGGTTGAACCTAATAGCAAAATGACCACTCCTTGTTACATGCTGGAGCATATGGAGTAATAGGAATAAGGCCGGGTGGTTTTCTCCAACAATAATAGAAAGAGAGCTAATGAGATTGTAGACTTTGCATGAGAATATTCAGGAGAGTTTATTAAAATACAGCAAAGGAGCAGCGGGCGAAAGATAAATACAAAAATAGTTGGATGGAAGCCTCCAACCGACGGCTTTGTCAAGGTGAATTTTGGTGCGGCCCTATTTCGATAAGCCAGTTTCCTTGGCATCAGAATAGTGGACAACAATGATATTTTGACCTCATTTGGACACATTTTGCAACAAGCACGAGTCGAAAAAATGAATTTTTGATCTTTCTCGACTTTATATGACCCCAGACAAGGGAATCAAGTAGTGCATCACTTAGTTCAATTGGCAAAGAAGGTAGAAACTCAACAGATATAGCGATCAGAGCTATCTTTGGTGATTCTTAAATTGATCCAAAAAGAAAAAAATGTTACCTTGGTACTTGAGTCTTGGTACTTTTAAATGAAAAAAAAATTTAACTTGTTCTTTGCGGAAAAGTGTTAATACCCACATAGAAACTAAAAAATACAAGTCCGGCGTGACTCCTGGTCTAAAATAATTTTCTTACTCAAAATTTTTATAAAGTTAAATAGTAAAATACAATTCATGTGTTATCGGTTAAAGTTGTCATTTAACTAGTTTTTTCCTGTTTATTTAATTTTAAATTAAAAAAACTTAGACACATTTTTGCTAAACTTTAATATATTTTTATATTTATCAATACACCTTATGCATATTAATATAAGTGGTAGATATGAAAATTTCTCCTGTCCCGCTTGTTTTCGTCCTGTTATTTATAAATAATTTTTATTCTTGATAACATGTGAGGTGAGAATTGAACTAAGACGGTATTTGTTTTCTCGGCCCGATTTTGCCCGCATCGTTCACGATTATATTAAATAAATATATTTATATATAAAAACACAGATAAAATTTTATTTTTCTAAATATAACAAGACTAAAGTATATAAATATCATACATATTTCTCATGTTTTCTCTTATTTCATGTTTTCATATTTAAATTTCGACCATTCATCAATTATTATTCTTGTACTTACTATATTATATTTTAACTCTAGTTAATATTATATTATTAAAATTACAAACTATTGTCAATATATATTTATGTTCCCAACTTGTTCTCGTTTCTTTCTTGACTTTCTCTTTCTATTCCTACCATGATGAAAGCAAGAATGTGACGAGTCATCACATCTTCATCCTGTCTTGCTCCATTATCTTAATTTCTTAACACACGATTCAACTAGTCTAACATTTGAGTTCTTGCATACCCCCACTTACTAACAGGGTTTTGGCTTTTTCTCTTTTCTCATATTTCTTTTTTATTTATAAATAGAAAAAAGAAAGTTACATATATCGATACAATATTTATCTATTAAGTAGTGGTGACCGGTAACCGGTGACCAGTGACGATACTATTTAGTATTTATTAAAAAAATGGTTCACATAGTCATAGGAGTGTTAATAGTGAGAAATTATTTACTATTCTTGAAAATTAATATTTAACTTATTCATTAAATGATACATTTTCTTATATTAAGTAAAATATTAATAAAAGATAATAAATTTCATTAAATACGTTAATAATTATGAAGTTAAATCACTAGAAAGACCGGCTCCAAAATTGCTATAAAAATATTACATAATAGTTCGCAAACAAAAGTGAGTGAGAAACTAGAAGCGTGAAAAAGGAAGAAAATTATGGGAGTATAAAAGTTGATAGGGCGGCAAAATAAATGAAATTTAAAGCGAGCGCCGCCCGAGAACGTGACCGTTAAAAGAATAAAGGTAAGGGTGGCCGCTGGGAGAAATTATTATATGGTAAAATATTTCAAGTTAATTTATACTGAATTATATAATAAAAAGGTTGTATTTTTTCCCAAAATTTAAAATTTTTTTAAATAGAGGTCCAATAGTTGAATATATAAAGAAAATAAGATCCAACCAACATTTTTTTTAAAAGCCAATTCCATTCTCTTTAATTTCTTAATATACCCCAAATTAAACTACCTTCACTGTCACTTTTATCATCTCTATGGAAAAACCTAGCCTCGTCGTCCTAGTCTCGCCGTCGATCTCTTTATTTATTTTTGGCCCCGACCTCAGCGGCCTCATATTTTTCGTCGACTGTCGACCATCAAACCTCTACTGTTGATCTCTCTTGTATAGGAAATTTATCAGTTGAATTTTTTGTACTGAGAAATTTCTCAATTGAATTTATGAAAACAAAAGAAGAATAAAAAGACAAGGGGCTAGGCCATCTTTGTCATAAACTAAAAAAAATTTCAATTAAATTTCTTAATTATAGTGAGAAATTTGTCAATTAAATATTTGAGAACTGAAAGAAGAAGAATAAGATGAAGGGCTAAGCATGGCTAAATGGTGGCTGTGGCGTGAAGGCGGTGGTGGATCGGTCGATGGTGGTTGGTGGTGTTGGAGGAGTGGCCGACGGTGGACGGCGGACGGTGTTGAGGGGGGAGTGGCCGACTGTGGTCCAAGTATGGAGTTGGTGGTTGGTTTTGATGGTGAACTAACCGATGGTAATCAGCAGTACTGATGAAAGAGTAGCCGACGGTGGTTGATGTCGGTGGAAAGTGTCCGACGGTGGTCGACGAGGTTTGGGTTGATTTGGGAGTCATTGACGTCAATAGAGGTCGGCTAGGGTTCGTTGATGGTAAGACCGAAGACGTGTGAAGAAACACTTTAGGGCAAAATTATCATAATAATATATTTAGTTTAAAAAATAGAACATCAGCTTTAAAAAACTTAGTATTAGGACCAATCATTTTACAAAACTTATAAAAAGGACTAATAATTAATTAACCCAAATTTAAATTCTAAAATCTCACAAAAGTTAATATTCTATCTTTTGAGTGGCACCTCTCCCTAATCCAAACCTATTTTTTCTTAAATTATTGTCATTTAAAATTTAAAACTTTGCACTCTCAGTCGTTTCACTTTTCCACTACCACTCTTATATTATGTTTTCTATTATTCATTGTATTAAATAAATAAATAGAATATTAAAGTTATTTAAATATTCATTTAAAATTTAAGGAAAATACAATATAAATATATAGTATTTTTATATATTAATATATACATAAAGTATTTAATTACTTAACATAATTGTGAGTAAACATGATAAAATAGAGTAAAAATAGCAAACTATGTTATATTTATTTTATTT
Organism: Heliamphora exappendiculata; assembly: GCA_034768845.1. Taxonomy (NCBI): domain Eukaryota; kingdom Viridiplantae; phylum Streptophyta; class Magnoliopsida; order Ericales; family Sarraceniaceae; genus Heliamphora; species Heliamphora exappendiculata. The sequence goes on along the minus strand of JAOTRH010000016.1, from coordinate 3,866,046 downwards.
TATTATCGAGCAGATTTATCAGCGTGTGCTTGAGACAGTGCAAGAGAGTACAAAACATGGTGAATTAGCATCTCTAATAGAGACATTTTTATTTTAAATATTATGCATAAAAAAATACAAAAAATACTATTTTACCGAGTAAAAAAATTGAGCAAAAAGAGCATGTTATGTTCTCATTTTATTATTTTACCGAGTAAAAAAATATGTGCAAACTGGGAACAAAACATGGGTGCATAGCGCATGGCAAATTTTCTTATGTAAATATGACATATTTTATTTTAAATATTATATATATTTTTAATATTAATTTAAAACTTAAGAAAAAATATATAATTAAATATAATATTTATATTCTCTACTATTGTTATGTCTAAAAAATAAATATTATATATTTATATATACAAAATGCAGTTAATTAATCAACATAATTGCGAGTGAACTATATAAAATATAACACAATAAGCAAATAATGTTCTTATATTACCTTTCTAACAAATGAAAAAAAAAAAGGACTCAGGACCAAAGACGAGTCCTCGCCGCACAGCAAACTATTATCTCTAAATATGATTTTTTATTTTAAAAATAATTTTCTAGTTTTTTAATAATTTGATCTTACTATATTTTATAAATTTTGTGTATCGCACAGATTACTGGTAATACTGTTAATATATTGATGTGTTGTATCTCTTTAATTTATATATAATATGTATTTATTTAATATGCAACTATGCTAATATGCTATAATTACTGTCCATAATATAAAAAATATATATTTTATAAGTATAAAATACTATGTCAGTATGCTACTATATTTATAATGATTCTCTCTATTACCTCTATGAAATATTGAAAATCTTTATTACATCAAAACTATGTGATTTTATAGTATTTTTTTTTTTTAATTTTAACAAAAAATTATTAACATAAAACGACATACTTTTATTAAATAAAAATGTTACCAGAAATATTATGAAGTCATTAATTTTAACAAGACTTTATTTAACATAAAATGACATATTTTTATTAATTAGTATTTTAGTTGCACAAAATTACATAGTTTTGATATAATGAAAGTCTCTATTACATAAAAATAATGGAAAATATCATAATTTCTAATATAGTATATCTATTTAATATACGTGTGACGTTATATTTTTTTTAATTACGATTATATACTAATATGGTATAACTGTTACTTTTTAATATAAGATTATTTTCTAAAATTACATGTAAATGTAGTAAGTGAACGTACTATATCAAAATTTGTACGTCTAATATAAAAATATTTTATATAATTATAACTGTCTAATGTATTTTAATAAAATATACCGCATTAACATATTCATTATCTTTCGCTCTCAATTGCAAATAATTATTCGGTAGTCCTCAAATATCACTCATGGTCGGTATTTTTATCAATTGAAATAGTAGTGCCCAATTGGTAACTAGCATATAAGTTAGTTTTTTGTTTTTTTACATTTTTGACTAAAAAGTTAAATTGAATTTAAAATAAATTATTTGATAATTTAGTTTTTAAGTTAGTTTTTTCTATGTTCGGTGTTTGGATAAAAAGTTAATTTTTTTTATGTTGTTCAAAGTGAATAATTTTATTTTTATATATATTTAATATTGTCAATTATATATAATTTATAGTGATAGTAAATAAGTTATGAATAAGTAGTATTATTGTATTTTAAAAATATTAAAAGTTTAAATATAATATTTTAAAATTATATATTTTAATTTAATTTTTTAATATTTTTAATTAAAATGTAAAAACAAAAAAAAAACAAAAGTTGTCATTAGAACATGAATAAAATAAAATAAATTTATTTTTATTAGATAAATAAATAATAATAATAAATTTAAGATGCATTAAGTATTTTTATTTCGGTCGGCGGAATTGAAGGTGCAGATTGCGGTCGGATCAGAGATCGAGATATTTGCCATCGTTGATTGGTCACGTCGGAAAGGGCGCTTGCGGGGCCCACGAAACCCTACAAAAAATGTCCCTCCTCTGGACAACACGTGTCACGCGGTACAGGGAGAGTGGGGTTTGGGGTCCTTGTAACGGTCAGAATTTTGAAAAATTCAAAAGGCCACATGCATCTCGAATAGTCCGCTGTCATAGCCACGTCGCCTTGTCGCTCTTTCCCTCGTTACCGAGAAAAGGAGAATTACCTCCGTACGTCACCGTTTTAAATTCCCAAGCAGCCTTTGGCGGAAAGTACCTGCATTCTCCCTCTCCCTCCCTCTCCTACGCACGAAAGGAAATTTTCTGATTTTTTTTTCTAGTTAGGTTCGGTCGCCATTGTAGTGGCGGCAAATTATTAAATACTTGTGTAATGTTACGGAATATTTTTAATAAATAAATAATTATAATTTATATATATAATATAAATTATTTTTTATTTTTAATTATTTAAAAAAAATAAATTATTATATTCTTATTATAAAATTTATTATTATTATATTAAATAAAAATATTCGAAAGCACTCAATAATTACTTTGTAGATAGACTATTTGCTGGTGTTAAAATTTTGGTGTAGAAATTTTGACTATATAAATTATGATCTTGTTTGGGTGATCAATTTATTTATTTATTTATGTATTAGTAAATAAGTTAAAATATAAATAAGGCACTTTGTTTGGGTGATACAAATAAGTCACTTCGTTTAAATCATCTCGTTTGGCTTATTTTGACTTATTTTGACTTAAATAAGCTACTTTATTTGGGTGATTTTTTTACTTATTTGGTTTATTCTCTTAAATTTTGGTTTATTTAGTTCGTTTAAGTAACATAGCTTATTTATTGGTTTATAAGCCAATAAGTCATGTTACCCAAACACGCCCATAACTTTATTCTAAATATTCATCAAAATTATAATTTAATAATTTTAAATAATAAATTTTAAATTTATTAATTTTAAATTAGAACCTATAAAAAAAATAACTTTGAACTGACTCATTTCAATATTTTGGTAGTGCTTGAAATCACTACAACAAAAAACAAATTTGCCAATGTAACAAATATCATCGATAAAAGTCTAATTGAGTAGGTAATAGTACTTGTCGACACAAATTAATCTGTCGCCAGCTCGTTGGTAAGAAAGCCCTATCAAAAGATTTCACTAACGTATAATCTATACGTTGGCAAAAAAGATGAATTTACCAACATAGTTTTGCCTTGCTAATAAGCTAAATTTTGTGTCGGCAAATACATGATCAGTTTGCAAAAATCATTCATATTAAGACTCATTTGACACATTTGCCAACGATAATAGTTGTCGACAAGAGTAATTATGATATTTTAAATTTTATTACTTTGCCGATACATCAAAATGTGTTGCTAATAGCAAATCTTTGTCCACAAGTGAGTTCATTGCCAAAACTATTATATTATAGTTTTCAATCCCGATTCGTTTTGTCATTTTTTTTATCAAATTACAATTCTTTCAGAAATGTACAATATAAAAATTCATCTCACATATATTCAATCCAAATCAAACCCAACTCATATATTCAAATTTAAAAAATAATCATTAATACCAAATATCTCAAATTATAATCATTAATTCCAAAATGTAAGTATCAATCAAAAAGTAATCCCAAATTGAAGTGCATTCAACAGGAAAGAACCAAATTCAAGTATACTAAAATCCATAAGCTAATTATTTAAACATTCAAAAATTAATTCAATTATAAAACTACTCAAATTCTACTTAGAGAGGAGAAGCAGCATCATGTCCTGGATGTGTTGTCGTCGCTTTCGTTATCCAGAACTAAGCTTGGAATGCTAGCCGAATCAATCCCTGCTTTTACCGCTAATACTTGCAAAATATTTTGAAATATTGTCGTGGTCTTTTCATAATTATCCACTCTTTTTTTCAAAGCAACTACCTCAGGACCAGACTCTTTACGTTGTGTGTCAGAAGAACCGGTATTTTTGCGAGTCTCATAACCCTTGAAGAAGGTCGATCTCTTTCCAAGCACCTGTTAGAATCTGTGAATTTCATTGGCCATGAAAATCCAGATTTCAATAGTTGGATCAATTACAATTGGATTGGCCATTCAATTGCAATTGAAGCCTGGAAACCAAAGCTTGAGTGGCTATTAATTTCAGGGGATAACCCTCCATAATGGAATGGCCGTTC
>JAOTRH010000016.1:3842733-3861791 GCA_034768845.1 Heliamphora exappendiculata | reverse complement strand
GAGAGGACATTGTGCTTCAGCCACTAATATCAGGTATTAAAAATATCCTTTCAACTGATAAAATACTTTGATTTATTGCTGTTTTGTGTCATGCATCCAGCGTGACAGTTTTTTACTCGTACAAAAATAAATCAGCGTCTGAATGGATCAACTGTTAATATACTCATCCACGTTAATATATATTTTTTCATCTTGAATCATGGAAAGAAAAGCCATCTCTCCGATTTCATTTGTTAGAGTTCTTGTTATCCCAAAAGCAAAAATCATAGTAGCTTTATATGTAAGCTTGTTAATATTTTGTTATTCATCTTGAAACATGGAAAGAAAAGCAACCTCTCTGAGTTCATTTGTTAGAGTTCTTGTTATCCCCAGAGCAAAGAATCATAGTAGCTTTATAGGTAAGCTTGTAGTAGGTGAGGCAGATGCTTAACTCTGCCAGTACTTATTGAAACATTGCAAAGTAAATTCGGAAGACCTTAATTAGTCAAATCCAACAATATATCTTGCAATCTGACAGCAAAACCAATTTACCTCAACAGTTCTCAAATTTATCCGTATAAGTTCTTTACGGCTCTCAAAATTTGGAAGTGGTATATATATTCGCTTTTCCAGCCGCCTCCTGCATTATGTCAATTCAAAATATGATCAAGCAGCACTACTTGTAAGGCCAAATAAATATCAGGCTCTCAGACACCTAGCAGGAATCTATGTTGGTAAATATCTAGTTGACAAATGAAAGTAAAGAAGTATAATGAATGAATAAAAAGAGATCCAACCTCAGTGCCTCGTCTATATCCCACGGAAAATTAGTAGCAGCCAAAACCATCACTATCTTGCGACTACCATCTTCATTAGTAGATGTATTGTTCACACCATCTACCTGAACTAGAAGTTCAGATTTCACCCTTCTCGATGATTCATGCTCCCCTGAAGCCCTGAACAGCAAGGTCATTCACATAAGGGCAGGGTAAAATATAGAACATGAAAGAACCATCCATCAAAAGTGTGAAACAATCAGATCGAACACATGCAAGGATGGAACATTTCTCTGGATTAAATACACAAACTCCCAGACTGACAGACAGAGTTTGACAGAGTTTGAAATACTACACTGCTTATGCATCCAATAGTAATGATGATGATGTCCACTTATACAAACCGTACAGCAAAAAGCCATAACATCATAACTGCATGGTCCACATATCGTGTAATACTGAACAGCAGGAGAACTGCAAGGTAGATAACTGCAGCAACCAGTTCGCAATGAATGAAGACTTACCCCCGGGCATTGCAGAGAGAATCAATCTCATCAATAAATATTGTACTGGGAGCATAAGCTCTTGCAAGATCAAACAAACACCGCACCATACGCTCACTCTCCCCACGCCATTTTGAAGCCAAAGTAGCAGAAGAAACATTGAAGAATGTTGTACCACACTCAGTAGCAACCGCTTTAGCCAAAAGTGTCTTTCCAGTGCCAGGAGGACCAAACATAAGAACGCCTTTCCATGGTCTCCTAATTCCCTACATATGTGAAAGTTAATATCAAACTGAAGCATATGTAACCCAAACATATGGACATTCACACAATTTATGTTTGCAGCAAGAGGAAAAAAAATACTCCACTGGAGGAAATGGCAAAACACAGCATCTGACCAATTTTAAAGAGAGCATAAATGGCAGGATTAACTATAGGGTCCCAGTCAATACAATTCTTAGACTGCTGGGTTCCTTTGTCATATAGCTTGTTAGCTAAGAGGTATGCTAACTTCAGGCTCCTGAGAGTTCTAGATCTCAATTCTCAATAGGATTCTAAAGAGGAAGATTTCCATTGCTCAATGAATATGGATGTAAAAACTACTAACTTTAATGCAGCTACATTTGTAAAAGTCAACATTATCTTATGAAAATGACCTTTGAACATAGTATACTTTTGAAAGACCCAAAAAAAAAAAAAAAGAATTTGGTCACAAAGTTCAAGTCTTCTAGATCGCCAAAATTTCCTTGATTGTTGGGAAGCAATTTGTTGTAAAACAACTTGCATATTTCAAACACTACCTCCATAAAGAAGTATATTACCATTTGCTTCCATTGAAATGGCCACACATTTCTATTTCCTAAGGGACCGGAATGTACCGGCAGCAGAATAATTGAGTTCTAGTGTCTAGATTGAAACATGTCCTGACATATTGAAACAAACACTATAGAACATAGCACAAGTTGGATCGAGACTAATTTAGAAGACTTTTACACACAGTTATATTTTTTTTAGAAAAAACACCGAAGGTTATATTTACTTGATTAATAGATATTATTAGTATAGAGTCAATTAGTAAAGATAGAATCACCATTCACTACAATCTAGGTAATAGTTTAATATAATAATATTGTTATCATAGTTGGCAAATTGAATCGTGTATTGGTTTTTTATTTTTTCAAATCTTATATCTTTACGTATTTAGTATAGTAAGATATTCAACACATTAGAAAACAAATTGAAAAATAAATATAGCTATTAAATTGAAAATATCTTGTAAGAACACAAAACATTAAACATTGTTAACTAATAACATTATGAAAGTAAGATTCTCAAAAGTAAAGATATGCATAAGTTAATACTTAATACATATGAAATATATATATATATATACACACACGACAAGTAAATGCATTATTATAACCTAAATACAGACATATTATTTACCGGAAAAATATTTCTTATTTTTAATAATTATATAATATGTTTTTGGTATTATGTTAACATATCCTTTAGATTTTAATATTTAATGTACAACTTTTAAATTCTTAACAAGACTGTTTATAATAAACAATTATACAGGTGTAAATAGCCAGAAATCAATGTTACGAGATAATACCAAACAAGGAGATATTTATATGCATCACATATCATGTGTGTATCATAAAATCATATAATATAAGATATACATATGCGCATTGATTAACCTCTTTAATGTATCAAATTATAAGATACATCTCGCAAATTGAAAAATGTTATTACTAATTTTAAAGTAGACTTTTGGGCCCAAATTCCCATGCAAGAATCAACCCTTCACGTAAGTTCAAAACCATACACTAAAGTTGCCAAGAAGGACCAACATGGTTGGAGGTAACTAGACTAGTATGTTAACAAAGACACCTAGAGATTATAACTTGCATTGACAACTCATGCTTTCACTTATACACTTCCAAAAAATAACCATCCCACTAACTAATACATTATGACCCAAACTTAACTAGAATCACATTGTAGTTGAATCACTAAATGCCATGAGGCAATGTAATTTGCAGACATTGAGGAAGAGGGAAGAAAAAAGGAAATATGAAGCTGATGTCATTAAAGAAGGAAATGAGAAATTATTAGAAGGCATCCTAATCTACACCACCCCAAGTATGCTGAAATCTTGAATAAATTCATTGAAATAAAGAGAAATCCAAATCAGATTCAGGAAACAACAATCATGTTTCAACTTTAAAGCAATAGGAATACCTGGAAATATTCAGGCATCCACAAAGGAAGAACAACAGCCTCCTCTAGAAGCCTTTTTGCTTCAGTCAACCCAGCTACATCATCCCACCTTACTCCAGGGGTGGAATCCAAGACATCTCTTTCAAGCATTGCAGCCAAGTCGGGATCAGGACCTTCGTACTGTTCACGTTTGGATTTCCCGTCTTCAGCATCACCATTCTGCATTGCAACATAAAATCAGTAATTTGAGCTCAAACCAACAAAAATAATAACTGAAAATCAAAACGAGCAAACTTGAACCTAGCAATCCAAAAATAAATTACTACAAATGGGCATGAATTAAACTCTCGCTACCACAATTCACCATTAAAAACTCCAAATCATGATGGCAAGTCTACCCAAAAAATGGGACAAACAATGTCCCTCAGATTTTGCTTTGCATACATTGGATATTTGAATCCAATAAGGTTCATCTAACACGAACAAAGACAAATGCCCATCAAAGAAAATTATGCACTTAATATTCTCGTCCACCAGTACACATGGTGAATAGCATTATGATCTTAATGATCAAAGATAAGAATTTAAAACAATACTCTACTGTAAAAACACCAATCCTACAGGGATTGTTAGAAAATTTGTTAGTTCAGGTAGGATTTACCACTGAATCTCCCTTTCCCAATTTCCCAGAGCCAGTGCCTTTCTTCCCAGCAGTAGAAGCTCGGACTCCTGTATTTGACCTACTTGAATTACCAGCCTTTGCTCCACGACCGGTTGTTCCAGATCTTGTGGAACCACGAGCCCAAGTTCCATCTTGAGGTGACTTCCTCATACCCACTTGACCTGCTCTTGTAGGTCTTCTACTTGTAGTGTCTCTACTAGGCGGCCTCCATACATCAGGATCATCCATTGGAGCACCAGATGAAGTCGGGTACTCATCCAATGGTTGAAAAACAAATGAGGATTTTGAAGAAATTGGAGGAGAAGGGGGCCTTCTACCCAAAGGGATCTCCTTGAAAGCCCTTCTCTCTGCATCCAACTGCTTCACAACTTCTAGTTCTTCGGTAAGAGCTTTCTTTACATTCATCCATTTTACACGAATTAAAGGGTCATCAAGTGTATTTAAATGCCTGAAGAAAGGGCAAAGAAAAAAAAAAACAGAACTTCACTGAATGAACTCATGCATAAAACAAACAAGCACGCATGCACACACTTACATAATACAACCAATAATGCCAAGTAGAATCACCAATACAATAAACTTTTAGTAACTAGGAAAATGGCATATCAAAGTATTTTCCTGTAAAAGAGCTACCTACCAATCATGATGGATATGTGATCAATAAGCTTGGAGAAATTAATCATTTCTCAGTGTTTCTTCGCATGGTCTTGAAGATAAGGAGTAGAGAAATAAACCCCCCAAGAAGGAATTATAAAACTTTCCATATGTCTTCTCCCATTATATTTTAGCATTCAAACAGACACGGAGGCACCTAGATCTAAGGAGGGGAAATTTAATTCTTCACATTTGACAGTACAAACTTTCCATGGAAGAATTCCCCATCACAATTTTCAGTATGACCTATCTGAACAAAACAAACAGGAGTCCACTGAAACTGAAAGCTTCAAAGAAGTGCTAACTTCATATTTTCCCCAAGCAAGCGTATGAATGCTTGAAATCACTCCGAATCGAAGATCATCTCTCCAAGTCAAATGACTTGACAATGCTCTCCTACTCAATGATTTATCATTTATATGCTACTTTCATTCAATAAATACAAGAATGAGAGAGAGAATTCTATCTTTGCAGTAAATATAACATCTAGGAGCATCCAAATCACTCCAAATCGAAGATAATATCTCCTAATCAAACGAATTGACAATGCCCTCCTACTCAAATGATTTATATGCTAATTTCATTCAATCAATACTAGAATGAGAGAGGGAATTCTATCTTTACAGTAAATATAACATCTAGGAACATCCAATTTCAACATTATTAGGCAACATGTGAGAAACAAAACCCTGAACTTGAAGAACTTACATGAGGGTGTGTACAGATATTTCTACACATATATAAATAGAACAGTGTCAGTGTGTGTGTGTGTGTGTGTGTGAGAGAGAGAGAGAGAGAGAGAGAGAGAGAGAGAGAGAGAACTTGTTGATCTGAGCAATGGCGCCATCGAAGAAGATAATGGAGGTGTCGTAGAGGCCTTCGAGGGCGTACTCTCTTGCCAATTTGAGATGATCTTGCAAGCCCGCAAGCGACGTGCCCACCATTATAGAGGTAACTCTAGGGTTTCTTGAGAATTTGTGGCCTTCTTTAGTATGAAAAATAAAGAGAATATGATTTCAAAATTCAAATGATTAGGGATTGGCAAAGAAGAAGCAACTCAGAGCCAGACAGGAAGTCGTCTAAGGAGATGAAGCTCTTCCTCTCTCTCTACTTTCTCTCTCTCCTCTCCTCTCTCTCTCTCTCTCTCTCTCTCTCTCTCTCTCTCTCCGGCTACTGGTTCGACCAGTGGAGGACGGCGACGTTTAAACGGTCGAAAATAGTTGGTGTTACTATAATACCCTCGGGCTTTCCTTAATACCCACTAAAGCCTCTACCCCGCACACGTGAAACTTTTAATTGGCATGTTTGAGTTTCTTTTTCTTATTTTTTTAAAATAAAGCATAGGCATATGACAAATCAATAACACTCTCTATTTTTTATTCCGCCACGTTTTTACTTTAAGTTATTTTAAGTTAAATAAATAAAAAATTTATTTAATAAATTTTAAATAAAAAATATTATAAATATATTTTTTATTTTCACATAATTTTATATTAACTTTGTTTGGTAAATCTCAATACTTAAGTTTAAAAATATATTTTTTATAAATATATATATATATATATAATAAAAGTTATATAACTTTAATTATATATAAAAATAATATAGGTTAATAAGTAAAAAGATAAAAATATTAAAAGTCAATAAGTTCAAAAAAAAATGTGAAGTTATCAAATGATGAGAAAATAGCTATTGAACAATTTGAACTTTAAACCCCACTTTAAGCTAGAAAGCAAATGAAGCCTTGTGTGAATATTATTTTTAAATTCAAAAAGATATATATATTTTTTCTGAATGTGTTTTATTTATAAATATTTTCCTATATGCCATGTTTGGATAACATGAATCATGAGAAGGAAAAGACATATGCTTGCTTGGTAATTTGATTTCTACGGCCATAATATTCAAATATTTGGATTAATTTAATAATTTTATCCATAAATGATTAGACCTAAAATCTAAAATTACCATGAGAGAATGAGATTCCTACTTAATTTGAAAATTTGCATACTTTGTATACTAGTTGAATAATTAAGAAGGAATTATTTTTCTATTTTCATCCATTCCAAATACAAGAATTATGAAGATTTAAATTCACATTTTTAGGCTCCCTCGATATTTCTAGCATTCAAACGTGCTTCCTGTTTTGAAAGGTCTAAAAAGCATAGGATCCGTTTGGTTGGATTTTTTAAAATTCTAATTTAAAAATAAATTTAAAAATCATTTTTAAATATTTTAAAAAATATATTTTGTTTGGTGTACTATTTTTAGTCAACATAACCCTAACTCTAACCGTTGAGAGTAACCGAGAGAATGTTAGAGACGCCGACGACGATAGAGACGACAAACATTGAGATGGACTGAGAGGATTTGCTTTGTGATGATTTGAGAGGACGATGGTGTGCTAATTTTAAAAATCATAACCCTAATCATAATTCTAACGCCCCAAATCAAGGAAGAGGACGACGATGAGCAAAATCAAGCCATCTGTGTTCGATTGAAGGATTACGCCGTGTGTATTCAAGGGACGACGTCGATGACACATAAATTTTATTCGATTGAACCATAGATTGAATATAACTTAAAGAGAACGACGATGCAAAAAGCTCACGTTTGAGGAACAATGGCGCCATGTGTGTTCGATCAAGGGATGACACAGAAAAGGATTGAGATGGATGACGACTAAAACGCTGACAATTTGAGAGGGTGCTGTCGACGACGATTGAGAGTGACTGAGAGGACGACACCAACGCTGACGACAATCTATGAGGACGACGCCAACGACGACTAAGAGGAACTGAGAGGACGACGCCGATTACGACTCAGAGGGATTTAGAGGACGATGCCGACGGTCACTGAGAACAACTGAGAAGGACGACGACGAGGAATTTTTGCTCTCTGTTTTGAATTTCTCAAAAAAGAAAAAGCAGCTAAGAAAGAAAATAAAACCATGTTTTGGTTGGTTCCAAAAAGTTCATCGTTATAACTCACTTTTTTATTTTTTTAGACATTATTTTCTAAAAAATTCTTACAAACGGAGTTTCAAAATTTTCAAAGCATAATTATTCGAAAATTGTTTTCAGAAAAGCAAACCAAATGAACCCTTAGATTTTAAGAGTTTTTATGGTAGCTTTTTATTTTTTAGCTTTTTGTTAAAATATTTAGCCTGCATTAAGGCTAGCTTTTTTTAGTGACTTTTTAGTTTAAAAGCAAAAAAAAGGCCAACTGATTTAGCTTAATTAGGCTTTTTCTACATAATTTTACATCTACTTTTTTACAAAAAAGTCAAAAAGTTTAAAAACCTAAAAACAGGTTTGTCCAAACATAGGCTCAATATCTTTTTAGTTTTTATTTTTATGTTGTAGTGTTTGTGAGAATAGCACGATTTTTTATTTTTGAAAGTGATGTTGGTTTTTTAATAGAAAGTATTGCAGTTACTTTATTTCAAGAAAATAGGTTTTAGCATGTGTTTGGGCTAACTTATTTTTTAGGCTTTATGACTTAAATGCCATAAAAAAGTCAACTGGTTTGTTTGGCTTATTAGATTTTTTTTTCACTTTTTCTACATGATTTGACACTTACTTTTTACAAAAAAGCCAAAAAGCTAAAAAATCACTAAAAAAAGCAAATCCAAACACATGCTTAGCTTTTGAATGTGTATAAGTTTTAAAAAAAATAAAAAAATAAAAACATTTAATGTACTTTTTAAATATACCAAATAATATTGTATTTTTTGATTCTAAAAAAACTTTTTAAAGATGCCAAACAAGACATAATTTTTCAAAAACTATAGTTTTCAACCTCGTCTCCTCTTCTTTATGGCTTCTCTATGAATCTCCACACTGCCCCGCCCTTCTCTTTTTTTATATCTCAAGATATTTGAACTAAATTACACAAAAAGCCTGTATTGCATGACATTTGATGTGCAAGATATTTATAAGAAGAAAAAAAAAACATATGTCGAGAAATACACATATGATTCTAAAAATCAATTATATAACTGTTATTGAAGAACAAGTTATTTTGCATATTTAGATTTAGTATTTTTAAATTTATTATAAAATTCTAAAAATTTTGTTATTGCTTTTATAACAGCACTCAATCTTTTCCACTTTTATTGTAAATAGAAATACTATTTATAACTCTTGTCTAAAAGTAATTCAAATCATTTAAATTAAATCTAATTAAATTTAAGTAGTAAAAACATTTTTAACATGCATTTAATTCACCAATTAAATTTCATCAATAGTAAAATGTGTAATTTATACTACTATACAAAAAATAACAAATCACTTTAGTGTGAATATCACATTGGAGATATTTAGTAAAACAGTATTACTAGATTTTAATTTCTTACTATTAATTTTAACTATAAGTTACAATATGTTACAAACATTCATAACTTTTGCTACGAATTAGTGTTACTTTTTTTAAATTTCAGTTACAAACTATAATTTTTACTAAATACACACAACTTTTGTTATAATTTATAATTCATAAGTAATTAGTTTCGGTAATCCCACATTTTTGTCATTTCAAAATTACCTTTTAAAAATTTATATTTCACTATTGTTGCGGAAACTGCTCGTTCAATAATTATAAGGGCGTTAAAATAAAAAAATATTATATGTAACTGCTCCAATTTTTTTCTAAATTTATTTTCAGTTTCAAATCTTACTTTTAAATATTGCATTTAATTTAATTTCCTTTCCTAATTTAATGTTTTATAATAAATTAAATATTACATAATTATAAGGTGTGCCACCGACACTAGGTAAACAAATTTTTTTGATACTTTGACAATATCAATTTCTTATATGCAATAATATCAATGAGAGAGACAACTAGCAGAGTGAGAGAAAGATGAGATCTTAGAAAATTTTTGCCGTAGATTGCATGAAAAGAATAAGAGCTTTTGAATTAAAAGATACAAATCACAACAAATTATAGTAACTTGTTATATGGATAGTTTAATTTATTTTCTTTATTTAATATTTTTTTTAATAAATTAAATATTACACACGTATAACACGTGCCACAGTTGCTAGTAATACGAATTTCTTTTGGTATATATAGTAATATAAATTTTTTTATACATACAATAATATTAATGAGAAATGCGACCTAAAAGAAGCTTAGTGAGAGAGGATAGAAAAGTCTAGAGAATTTTTACAAATTATGGATGACAATTTCTTCCATCCCTATACGCAGGGCGGCCCTGACTAATCGAAGACTCTAACCATATACTTAAAAATGGCTCTATATATTTTTATATTTATAAATTTTAAAAAAATTATTATAAAAATTTAATAGGATACAACCGTTATACTTATTTATATTTTATCAATATTTAAATTATAATTAAAATAATACTAAACAAAAGAAAAAGTTACAATATCACAATAAAATAAGCACGTTAAACTAATAATAACAAATAATCACTTAAATACTACCTTTCTAGCATTTTTTTGTCGCAAAATTATTAATTAATATTTCATAAGTCAAACTTATCTACTATTTTCTTTTTCACTAGTTAAACTCAAATAATGTAACAATCATGTAAATAAAAAAATAGATCCATAAAATAATAATAAATCATAAAATGATAATAAATTACTTTTGGATTTTGGAGAATGGAGAGCCGACACAGCTGAGAAGGCGATAACTGGAATCTGGATCTGGAATTCTGGAATAGGTGAAGAGTCGAGATAGAAAAGCAGTTAGCAAAATGCCGCTGCGACGCCGCCGTCGAGCTCGTCGCCCGGTCGCCGTCGACTGTGTTTCGAAACTCGGAAGAGGCTTTATCTGTGTGCCTGTGTCGGCGTGTCGCGACTCGCTTAGTCGCTCGTCGTCGTCGACAGTCGACTGTGTTTCAGTATTTCGAATGAAGAATGAAAAATGAAGACTGAAGAGTGTCTCTTTGACTGTTTGTTTGAATTGTTTCGAAAGAGGTTGCGAGAGAGCCTGATGAGTTTTAGTAGATTTAGGGCAAATTTGATAAAAATGTGTTTAGGTTTGTTTTTTTTTAAGTGGGTTTTTTTAATTTAATATATATTGTTTTGAGCTTTTATTTGAGTTTTTTTTGAACTAGGCCCTTATTTTTAATTAAATTTTATTTTTTTAATATTATATAAAATATAATAAAATGTATTATATATTTGAGGCCCCTTTTTAAAGCAAAAATTAGGGGCCAAAACGGGTGCTTTATTCTCCAAAGAGCAAGGCCGCCCTGCCCATACGGTTATGTACGAGTTTTCTCCGTCTTTGATAACAAACAAAATGGGAATATTATTTGTTTCTTCCACCCCGTTTCTTCTTGTTTTTTCTTCCGATTACATAAAATAAATATTTTCTAAATACGAATATATGTATAAAATATATATTTTTAGATTATAAAAAATCTAAAACATTAAAGTATTATATTAATTTGTAGTTTCTTATCTATTCTTACATTTTATATTTTTAGCTCTGTTGATTCATAACAACTATTTTTTATTTATTATATTATTGATAACTTTTATTAATATTACTTTTTTATATTTTAAAAATTATTTCTAAAATATCTCCAACCCCGCCCCATTTCTTATTTCCCATTTTTTTTGATATTTTTTTTTTGTTCCCGCCTTGGTTCGACAGGAAATGGAAATGAGAGAGCTAATCTCTACCCTGCTCTATTGTTATTCCTACATCAAAATTTATTAACTTGTTATATAAATATCGAACAAGGAATGAAGGAGAGAGAAAGAGCTTAGTGTGAACAAGAAAAGAAGATTGTATATGGTGGCTTAGATAAGAAGGCGAATGGTAGTGATGTCTAAAAAAATGGTAAAAAATAAATCGGTTCAAACTATATATTTTGGTTCAGCTTTTTATTGGTAGTTTGATTTCGGTTTTAAATTATTAAAATTGTTCATAATAGTTCGGTTATCAAATTAAATTTCTAGAGAACTATATAAAATTATCGAACCAAGTTGTTTAATAATTTTATTATATTTATATTTTATTAAACATTATATATATTAAAAAATTAAAACATTAATTATTTTTTGGTGCCTCCTCTCCTTTACTTTATTCTTTCTCTTCTATAATCTAATTTTTTATGCTTTCTATAACATTATAATATTATATAATTCATAAACTATAAATAATCAATAAAAATAATACAAAATAGAGAAATAAATTAAAATGCATAACTTATAGATACAATAATATCTTTTTATAATATTATGAAACAAGTGATAAAACAAAATATAAAGTAAAATAATATAAATAAAAAATAATTAAAAAATAAGTAGATAAGTACATAAAATCACTATATAATTATTTAAAACATAAAATAGACAATAAATATCTAGTCTTATAGTCGTGGTCCTAAATCAAAATTGACATACTTTTATTGGTGTAGTTCGATTATATGATACTTATAGTTTAATTCTTATTTTAAATTTTTTAAAATAATTAAAATTTTAATTTAATTTAAAATTGAACCAATCAAACCACGAACACCTATAATGAATGGAGCCTTCACCTTCTAGGGTTTTTTTTCCTCAAAATTATAGTAGTATTTGTTTGGCGTTAGGACGAAGGAGAGGGAGAGAGAGTTAGGTGGAAAAGAATTTTACTTTTAATTTTTTTGAATTATTATTCTTAATGATAATTTCACTAAAGGGTAGTTTCGGAATAAATTTTATAATTATTAGCAAGCTGAAAACTATCGACCCAAAAGGTTGGGCCACCGCGGGAACGAGACAGGAAGGAGACCGGAGACCTGAGACGTGGGTTTTAAGAACTGAGACGTGGCTTCATGATTATTGTGAAAGAGTTTGGCTTTTCTTTAGTACTGTGAGGACTAGATTGGTTAAGTTGAATTTTATTTGGATTTAAAATGGATTTATTCTAATAATTTATATTATTTATTTTATTATTTTAAGTGTGTATATTAGTATTATAAAAAATTAAATTGATTGAATATCGATAACTGTTTTAACAAATTACGTTTGTATTAATAAAAATAAATTTTTATTTTTATTTTTATTTTATTATTTATTTTATTAATACATATGTAATTTGTTAAGGTAATTACCAATATTCGATGAACTTATTTTTCTACAGTAATAATATATGTACTTAAATAATAAAATAAATTATTTAAATCATCAAAATAGATCTATTTTCAACGCAAATAAGACCCAATTAAGACCAAAGAAAAACTAAACTCATTGTGAAAAAGAAAAGACAAAAAATGGAGAGATAAAAATGTCTTATTTTTCAATGAATTGTGAAAAAATAATATTTACACTATTTTTTATCAAAATACTATTTTTTAAAATTTTTAACTTGAGAATTTACAAAATTATTTATACTTTTTAAAAATGTATTACATTAAAAAATAATTTTGTAATTTTACATACACGGGACAAGAAAAATAAATAGTACAAAAAAAAGTCTGAGAATTATTTTCATTACATATTAGCATATGTATATCAATCTTTTTTAGCATTGGAGTTCACTTGGGCAAGAATTTTGTGTAAATGTATTGCCATATTATTAATTATTTTGATTTAAGTTTTATTAAGAGGAAAAATAAAATAACCCTACTATAGTAAGATAATTGTGTGTATATTAGAAGTGTATAACAGACTTGAGAAATTTAAAAATCGAATCAAATCGATCTCTATAGGTTGAGTTGATTCGATTTTTACAAGTAATTAGTTTGATCATGAGTTCCAAAAAAAGCAAACCGATAATATTAATTTGGTTTCTGAGTTAGTCTGTGATTAACCCCAACTAACCTAAGAACCGAACCGTATAGATCCGATTAGTGTGTGTGTATATATATATATATACATATATGTATATATATAAATAAAAAATATTAATCATTAGATTACATATATAATTATTCTGATATTCATATATAAAAAATAAAGATTTTTCTAACTTTACAAATTAAAAAAAATAATCATTAGATTATATAATTATTATTAATTGTTATTTATTTGTTATATGTCATTTATTTTTATGAATTTTTTTGTTAGATATTTGTTATTTCTTTTACTAAATAAATAATAAAATAATTATTTAAACTTTTATTTAATACTTTTAATATACTATATGAGTGTTTGTTTTTATTTGTTATTCATTTCAAACTTTTAAAACTTATACATAGTGATTTTTTTTATGCGTGCAAAGTAATTTTTAAAATTTATGGAACCGTGATTCCAAACTGAATCAATCCGAATTTTATTAGTTTGGTTCAGTTTAGTTCTACAATATGATTGAGTTGGTTCTGGATCCAAAAAATTAAAACCGATAAAAATTAGTTCGATCATAAATTTAATAGAGAACCGAACTAAACCGACCCATGTGCACCCCCTAGTGTATACTTCGAAAATTTCAACCTTTTTTTTACTATAAGTAAATAAATGCTCAGTTAAATAGTACTTTTTTACCTCTTCCTATCGATTTCATTTATTAGTTAAATTGTACTTTTTTATCTTTTCATGATAAAAATTTATTTATGATTAATTAATTATTAATCATATTTAAAAGAGTTTTAAAAAAATCTAGTTTCACTACTAAATTTTTTTAAAATTTTGATCCTAATTTTAAATACTATTATAAAATACACCAACTATAGTCCTATTTGCAAAAATTCTAGTATTTCATTAAAAAGGGGAATTTATTGGCAACGTCACTCTACTTATAATAGAATTCTTATCCGATACCACCAACCTCATCGATTTTGATTCAATGCTCTAATCGCCGCCGTTGTTTCTCATCCTCCTCCTCAAATCTTGTATTCCTTTCGCCATTGTCGTCGCTCCCGTTCCTCCTCCTCCTGGTCGAGTTTTGTGTTCTAATTGCCGCCGCTCTCGCTCTTTATTTTTCTCGGATTTTGTACTCTAATTGCCACCTCTTCCTCCTTCTCCTCCTTGGATCTTATCCTTCAATCGCTGCCGCCGCCGCCGCTACTGATCCTTCTTCTCCTCCTCAAATCTTGTGCTCCAATCACCGTTGTTGCACCTTATTTCAAACACATTCACACCATTTTCAAAAAAAAAAAAAAAAAACTTGAACCTATACATGAACAACTGGGCAACATCCCATAACAATTCAGCTAAAAACTTGGCATCCCCAAAACAATTCAGCTAAAAACTTGGCATCTTGACTTCTCTGCAAGGCAACATCGCGTGTCACACTAAATTTTCTGTCTAGAAATTTTAAAAGTCACTTTTATCAATATCATAATACTATGGAAATGTTTGGGTTTAAGGGTTATTGGACTATTTTATAGACAACAATGTCGTCACTATTAGCCTCAGAACCCTTAAGATTTTATTGTTAATAATTGTAGCATAAATATAATTTATTTAAATACTTAATAATATTTAATTAATATATTTTTTGTATAAATAATTTGCCCACTGAGAATAATAAAACAAATTACTCGAATCATTGAAATAAACTCATTTTAGGCCAAGAATTAATTGGACTGGAGTATGAATGGCAATTTCTCTTTTCCAGTCCCCACCCTCTTCACACTCCCTCTTCACACTCCATTTTTTATGAGTTTTTCCCATTCCCAATACGAGGTGAGGATGGTATTTATTTTTTTCGTCTCGTTTTCTACTGCCTTACTCCCGATTACATAAAATAAATATTTTTTAAATATAAATACATGTATAAAATATATATTTTATAAATATAATAAATATTAAAATATTATATATTATATTTATCTCTACTTTTTTTTCTCTATTTTTTAGATTTTGTATTTTTAGTTATATCTATTCATCAATTGTGATTTTTTATTTATTATATTATTTATAATTCTTATTAATATTACTATTTTAAAGTTTAGAAATTACCGCTAAAATATTCTTGCTCCCGTTCCATTCCCTAATACTTTTCTAGTATTTTTTTCTTTTTCTGTCCTGATTAAATAAAAGACGGAGATGTAATAGCTCATCTCCAATTCTGTTACGCGCTATTGTCATTCTTAGATTGGAGTGGTCATGTCAAGCTCGATCTTATAATAAATGTCTTTCAAATAAAATAAATTTTGTAAATAAGATATGCATTATTGTCAATTTTTTTTAGCATAAATATAATTTATTCAAATATTTAATGATAACCAACCAATATAACTTTTTGTATAGGTTATTTACACAATTAAAAGAACAAAACGCATTATTTGAAATCATCAAAATGGTCTAATTTTAGGAAAATTATTAGGTACCCTCATTATAGGAAAATAAAAATGTGCAATGTACATTAAATGTGTCCTTAATTTATCTCATACTTATTTAACAAATATGAATCTATATTATTTTATACGAGATATTTTTTAGTATATAATTAAATAAAAAAAATGCTTAAACAAAACAAGATAATCCAAAATTACCAAATAGTTACTCTTCCTTTTAGGCTCAGAATTGGTCATTGGAAAGGCACACCCCACTCGATTTGAATGCACTGATTTTATCCTTTATTTTTACCGAAGTTGAAATGTCCAATATAGCCTCCACAGGACCATAGGGTGGCAACATACTTCTATAAGCATCAGATTTCAAAAGGGCAATTTAGGGGTTTTCAGTATCTCTAAGTAGAGTGATCCCTTTTTGTCATAAAGCTGCGAGATCACGTGTTTAATGCATAATAAAACTTCCCGTTAGCATTCGAAAGCTCAGATTTAACATTTACCAGACTCATCTTCCATTCAAAATTTCAAAACCAGAATTGGTTGCTATTTCACTCCCTTTGTCTGCTTATTCCAGTAGCATCAGCTGACTGGAACTAGCAAAAAAAATCCCAAAACAATCCATTAATACTTTTATGGCCATGTTTAGACAAATATTGCTTATTGACTTATTAACTTATTTTTACTTATTTTAACTTGAATAATATAGAATTTGGCTTATTAAATTTTTTTTTTTGTTTTTTTTAAATTTTTTTTATATTTTGATAAAAAAAAAATTATTTTTTCGATTCGTCTTAATAAAAGTAGTTTAAAAAGTATAATGATTTGACTAAATAATAAACAAATTTGCAAAAGACAAAAAATCTACAATGTTAAATAATATAATAAGCCAATAAATCAAATTCATCCCTTCAAAGCGTGTTTTTATAAAATAACTAATGTATTTAGAGACTTTGTCACCTATTTTAGTCACAAAAAAAAACAAAAAAAAAGTTAAATCAAACAACAACCCCTAACATTCCCTATCCAATCTCCAACTCTATTCAGAAAGATAATAAACTTATTTTATAATTTATTTACTATTAATACTAATTTTTTATATATAATTATTATAATTAACTATATAATAATATAATATTAAGTATTTTTTTTGAGCATTGAAGTTAAATAAAAATACTAATTTCAAAATTTGTTTGCAGGTGATTTGAAGTTATCGACGCGATTTACCAAGAAATATCTCATACTCAAAATGATCATAGCACCCCTTAAAAGGTTCAATGGGAATCAACATAGCCAAAGGACGAGAAATAGTAAACACTAATCAAGAATATTGTACTAGGAAAATAAATAGAAACTAAGAGGTGGGTGAAAGGGTATTAAATACCATTAAGCGGCAACCGGTTTAAACCTAATTTAAAATTAATTTAAATATATATATATATATATATATATATTAAAAAGCAAAAAAAATTTGGTTTTTCAATTCAAAGACTTTTTGCTTTTTTTTTGCTTTTTACATATTTTTTAAAAATATCAAAACTTTTATTTTATATATTTATTTTTTATAAAAATTATATTTTTAAAATTTACTAGTCAAAATCTATCAAAACTTACTATTAGTAAATGATCTATACCACTTTTTAGGGTTTGTTTGATTTTTCAAACATAAATTAAAGGATATAAAGTGCCACCGAATATTAAGGTGGATATAAAATTCAAATGATATAACTTCAGGTACAAATAATTGTTGATTATATTTATATGATGTGTTTGTTTTTTTATAAAAATGAGTAGATATTGGCAAGGAGATAGAGAAATTAAAATAAAAAAAAACATCTTAAACAAAAAAGGTAAAAAAAAACGTGAACTATCCAAAGGCTTCTTCAAAAGAAAGGAGGAGATGAACATAAGTATTCAACTTTAATTGGGAGAAGATATCCAATACCAACCTCTTAGGTCAGTTTGTTTACCAAATTTAATAGTGGTATTGAATATACATTTAAGTGGTTTTAGGAAATCATGTGTTTGGTGCCTCAAAAATGGGGTGGATATACATTAGTGATGGGTTATATACGAGGAGTTACACTATATCAGGAAAAACAAGTATTTTATATCCAAAGTTGATCAAAGCCATTACTGTCCTTTCCTTTCCATTTGAAGAAAATAAAAAAATTGTATATTTTATGTATATTGAAACTGTACAATATATGGTATATTTATAGGCGAATAGAAATAAACAATAAAAAAATACAATAAATATAGAGAATAAAATCAAATCAGAATAAATCAATCTAATATTCTAACGATCAATCTAATATTCTAACATTCCCCATCAAACGCGAGATAACGAAGTCAGCTGAAATTTAAAAATTAGAGCACGGAGGCGATCAGGAGGATGAGATTTTGTAAAAAGGTCGACAAGTTGATCTTCAGAAAAGACAGATCGAAGATGTAGGGTGCCCTGCTAAAGGTGATGTCGGATGAAGTGACAGTCAATTTCAGTATGTTTGGTGCGCTTATGAAATCTATCATTGTGAGCAATCTGGATGGCGCTCCGATTATCACAATAAAGATGAGAACTAAGTGTATGAGAAGCAGCTATATCTGTCAAAAGCCACCGCAACCATAAAAGTTCAGCTGTAGTATCAGCAAGAGCATGATACTCAGCCTCAGTACTAGATTGAGAAACAACAGTCTGCTTCTTACTATGCTAAGAAATGAGAGAGGTGCCGAGTAAGAAACAGTATCCTGTGGTAGAGCGACGATCAGTATGATCTCCGGCCCAGTCAGCATCAGAATAAGAGCGAAGCTCAAGGGATGAATGCGAAGAGAAGTGAAGACCATGAAACAAGCCCCCTTGACATACCGTAAGATATGTAGAACAGCAGCATAGTGAGTAGAACGAGGAGCACTCATAAACTGACTAACCAGATGAACTGCATAAGAAATATCTGTACGGGTAACAGTGAGATAGATGAGACTACCGACTAGCTGGCGATACAGAGTAGCATCGGGAAGAGATTCACCATCAG
>JAOTRH010000016.1:3789689-3807801 GCA_034768845.1 Heliamphora exappendiculata | reverse complement strand
GCTTGAAACCACAGAGTTAAGAGGCAATGAAGGAATCACTACCTGTACATTATTAATAAAAATGCACAAGAATCCAAAAACCAGGATGAATACGAATGAAGGAAACCATAGGTTCGCCATGTTGCATACCTTAATAGTTGGAGAAATGGCATATAATCAAAATTCTCTATTTTCTCAGGATGAATAAAAGATGAGATGAAATTCTCTTCTGCATTAATTTAAGGCTAAATTAAATAACACAGACAGCAAGATCAAATTGATTGGCAAGTGAGACATCGAAAATTGCTTTGTCATGTGCACTTGTTGATATTGAACCATCTCGAGGATTGGAAAAGGAAAAATAAATGAGCAGTCAAAGTTTTTTTTGTTGAGATTTGATTTCCTTTGACCAGATAATTAAGTATAAAGCTTGCAGCAGTTTAAAAAATGACCTACTGAAGAAGTACCGATAACTCATACATCATGTTAAGACATTACCTTAGAAACAATAGTTCCACAGTCTCCCTCAACTTGTCGAAACTTTGGGGTGTTTGAAAATGCACAAACCAAGAGGGTGGAATTGGAGTTCCAGTCGGGTTGATATTCTGCTCCCATTTCCAGGGCCTGAGATCGTAATATACTGCGCTCTGGATTAACAAATCCTGACAGTACAAACACAACCCCTTCCTTGCATAGGGAACAAAACGAAGTTAACAGAGACCATGACCTGCATTGGTAACAATAATCTAAGATCACTTTAATACCAAAAGTTTAGAGAAGTGTGTAGCATCCAAACTCGATGAAGAAGATTGTCTGTTGCTTTCAATTTTCTTGGAAGGAGTATTGCCACTACATGGTTTGTTGCACTCTTCGGTTTGTTTAGGTGTTTTGCCGCCATTATTTTCCACATCTAAACCAACATCAGCTGGCTTCTTTCCAAGGGATTTATTCTCATTCTCTCTTGAACTCATCCATGAAGGGAGATTTCGTCTCACATTCTTCTTAGCACCATTGTCAGGGCTTGCCTTTGAATCAGACATATCAATGGACGCTTCTTAATAGCTGCAAACCAGCAATTCTTCCAATTACAAATCACACAGATTACGGATGCGTTGGATGAAAGGAAATTCCCCTTTGAAGTTATACATTATGTGAAATATAGCATTTCAAGACATTGTCTTTTGTGACGCCATTAAAACAAAGCTGCACGAGTAAATGCTAAGATCCACATAAATCACTCCACAAAAAATGGAATATCACCATCATTATAGTTATAATATAAGTTCAACACGAGACAACATGAACCTAGATCATCGTCTAGTTGTAGAGTTGCAGCACTTTTCCCTAGCATATTGATGGAACAATATACTGTTAGTGGCCATTCCAGCTTACTATAAACCTCTTAATAGTAGAATTTCATTAGTTTTAAGGTAAATCTAATGAATGCATTGTAGTTATATTATAAATAGTAGGTTATGCCTAGTTCAAAACCTTTACATAGTAGGTCGAAAAAGGCATATAATTAACCAAAACATACTAGAAAACCTTGCTGACAAACAGATTAGCAACTTCTAATGATGGGAACATTGGAAGGAGATGAGGACACATTCTGCCCGCCAAAAAGATATCACACATGGGCATCAAATCTAATTAGGCTACACATATGCAATCCAACATAGAAACTTGTTCCCCTCCCCCGACTCCCCACCCAGTCACACAGTTTCTCTTTTGTTGTGGAAGTGTATGAGAGTATCATGTAAATATTCAAAGTTTGAAGCAATTTCTTCCATAGATTCATCAATTTCCCTTGTTGACCCTCCACCTATTGTTTCACGCATAAATAATACGAAGCAAACATGTTATCTTAAATTTCTTTAGCTAGAAGATCAAAAAGTTACTCCAACTTAGTTAATCACTGTATTAGGGTTATACTTATAGAAGTGGATATTTTAATTCTCTCCCATCCTGAGTATTGAAAGCACAATTTTTTCACCTTCTCAACAACAAAAAGGAGTGTAGAAAATTTGTTGAGTAGCATCTTCATTAGTGGGAATACCAACTCTTTTAGTTTTTTCAAATTAACTGTTTGTAGCTAAAAAATTTGATTCAGCTTTCTACTTAATAGTTCAGGACAAAAACTTAGTCAATTAACTCTCCTTTCCGTTCCCCCTTGAGGAAGCATGGATGCTTCTTGAGAGGATTCATGTGAATATTAGATACAACACTCATTTCAAGCTCCTAAATTTTTCTTGAATGCTCGCATGGCTAGCAAAAGTGTATTATGGTATACATAGCGGTCATGATCTGACATGATGGAAAGTGTTACCCACCCCACGAATTGGCATGAGTCTGATTAAAAAAAGCCTCCCCACAACAACAACAAAAAAAAATGGGGATTAAGATTGTCTACCCATTACCTCTCTCCAAGCCTGCTATAAGCTAATGCCTTGTGCATCGAATATGATCTTCAAAAGAAAAAAAAATAATCGTATTATCATAAACATGGCCATAACTAGTTAGACATTCAAAGATTTTCCATTCCCTCCATTTCCTTATAGATTGTGACAGGCAATTCGAAAATTTCACCTGCAGCATAGGTAGCACAAATATTTAGAATAGTCCATGTCTCCACCTCAATACTGAGTCAAGTATACATGTGATCCCCAATCTCTCCCTTAACTAGTCAGACATTCCAAAGATTTGCCATTCCCTCCATTCCCTTATAGGTTGTGACAGGCAATTCAAAAATTTCACCTGCAGCATAGGTAGCACAAATATTTAGAATAGTCCTCTCTCTCAGGGACTATTCAGGGACAGACGGTCTAAAAACCGCGATGCAACAAACACGAAATGGATCATAATATGAATCACCCACTCAGGGACAGACTGTCCAAAAACCGCAATGCGCCGGTTTCCTTCCACCACCTTTGAGTTCCAAGCCCTTTTTCTCCTTGTACGGCTCGAGAAAAAATTCTGGAACAGGTTATTAATTCATGGAGACAAAAAATGAGCTTAACCAAGTTCAGAAAACATGCCTTGATGTGATATGTAAGTCCAATCAGAAATAAAACGAACGGAGCCAAGTAAGTCATATGTCACTTTTCCATTCATGGGCAAGGGAGTATTATGCGAACATTGAGTGATAAAAAAAGCCCCAATGGGAGTGAACCCACCAGTAACAATATGATTTGTTTAGCATGAAAACACAAACTTCCAAGGACTTGACATGGGGATTTCATCAGCGAGAGCAATTCAAACAATATCAACTCGAATTGTATTCATTTAGTAGTAGTTGCAAAGCATCATAAAACTAAATATAAATCGAACAGCATATTAATTTTCTTTCCCTCTATAAATACACATTTGGAGTCATGTTCATAGGAATTTGATTTTTTGGGGGGGTGGGGGTCCAGCTACCTAACGCAAAATGCTCATTTTCCCGGGTTTTGTTTGGTTTTGATCTACACATAAACATTCAGACAGACAGAAACTGAGAGACTGACACTTATCTAAGAAGAAAAGAAACTGAGAGACTGCCAAAGAACAGCTATACATGATTGCTTCTGATGCAAGACCTAGGTTTTATATGGCATATGTAGCAGAACTTGGCACACCTTGGATGAATGTTGCCACCCCTCTTGGGCAATGTCATGGGGAGAAAGAGAGAGTGTTAGTGGGAGTTAGTAAGAGGCAAGTATTTTGTTAGTTAGGGTAGTTAGGATCAAGAGGGGAGAGGTATAAAGGTGGGTGCTGAAGAAGGGAGAAGGGTGATTTTTTATTGTAGAACATTTTTCTTCTTCTAAGAGGTTACATTCATTAATTGTCTTCGGATAATCTTTCTTACAGAGCAATTCTTGCTAAACCAAGTGCCTGTGAAATAGTTGTGGATTGCAACATGTGAACCCCAGGTCTAATTTCATCCTTCAACCCACTGATACAAGAACTCGCATAAAATTCCTTGCCTTGTTTGACAGCTCCTCAAACTTCTCTTGATACTCCTTAACTGATGTTAATCGCCTTATCTTGGTCAGTTCCCATGGTATCACTATCCAAATCTAACATTGATCTCCATGTCAGATCCTTCCAATTTCTGAACTTGTGGGTTTTCTCAAACCATTGTAATGCTTTATCTTCAACATGAAGAGAGGCTAAACCAATTTTTTGATCTTCATCAATCTGTGAAACTCAAAAAAATCTCGCATTTGGAAACCCGTCCCTCTGGATCTTCCTAAAATAATTTAGGAAAATCAATATTGGAAAATTGATATTGCCAGTTGTTACTGCAATTTGTTACTACACATTTGATGTTCATTGTTGTAATCAGTTGCTACAAGTCATTCATGGTTTCTGAATGCTTATCCATCATTTGCTCAAAACAACAGAACTTTCCTTCAAACTCCTGATGGATTCCTATGTTCTTCATGCCTCTTGAGCCCTAGTTCCATTAGCCATGTTCCTTTAAGTGGGAAGGAAAGCTAGCTTTGATACCATTGTCACTGATAAGGTTTTGGAAGAAACATCTCAATTAATTCAAAACAAACAGAGCAAGCATAGTTACGGGAGAAGAATAACCGTATACAATGAACGAATAGAATCTCTTAAAAGATAATAACCGTTCTACAATCAAAAATCCCCCTTCTCCCGTCTTCAGCACCCACCTTTTTACCTCTCCCCTCATGATCCTAACTAACAATCTGTTTCCCTATAATTAACTCCGCCTAATACTCTATCTCCCAGTACATATTCCATAGAAGCTTTGACAAGGAAATCTAAAGGATTTTACAAATCCACTCAACAAATGATAGGGGGAACAAGTTTCAGAGGGGGATACATTCGGTTGTTAACTAAGAAATCCTCACAAATGGTGTGGGAAATAATAAAGGGCCGGAAAGTACCTTACCTGTCAAAAAGATGACTCCAGAGGAATTGTAAGAGAGAATAATGAAGGGTTTGTGTTACAGTTGTGATGAAAATTATACCAGAGGTCATGTGTGTAGAAAAAAGTCATTATTTTGGTTGAAGCAGATTCAGAAGATTAAGGAGCAGGAAGAGAAACATGGTGAGGAAGAACAAGTGGACTCAATTGAATCAAACGAGGATTTTCATATTTCGTTGCATGATTTATCACGTTGCATATCTTATGGGACTATGAGGGTCAAAGGTATTATTAAAAAGAGGATGATTACTATTCTTATTAATTCAGGTAATACCCATAACTTCTTGGATCCCGTTGTAGCAAAAAGAACTAGTTCTTCAAACCTTCAACTGTAATAGTAGCAGATGGCACCAAGTTGTTCAGTAAGGCTATTTGCAAGATTTTTAAGTGAACTATGCAAGCTACTGAATATAACTCTCGCTTGACACTACTTCCATTGGGAGGGTGTGACATGGTTCTTGGTGTGCAATGCTTCTCAACTTTAGGATCAGTCTTGTGGAATTTTAAAATTTTAAGAATGGAATTTATAGTGGATGGCATGAAGCATGTTCAGAGGGGTAGCAATGAGGTATATCTCTAGTGCTCTACTGTGTAAGCTGGAGACTGGAGACTGGAGACTAGATCAATAAGTCAAGAAGTAAATAAAGATGTGGTAGATCTCTTAATAGAGCTCTCTGATATTTTTCTGTAACCAAAAAGGTTAGCTCCACGTAGAGATCAAGATCACATAATTACATTGAAAAGTGGACATCCTCCCCCGAATATGAGGCCTTACAAGTAACCCTATATGCAGAAAAATGAAATTGAGAAGTTACTCAATCAAATGCAAAGCTTTGGTATTATTAGAAATAGTGAAAATCCCTATTCTTCGTAAGTGTTGTTGGCAAAGAAAAAGGAAAACACTTGGAGGATGTGTCTGAATTATAGAGCTTTAAACCAAATTACAATCAATGACAAGTTTCCAATTCCAATTGTACATGAGCTGTGGATGAGCTTTCTGGTGGTTGGTTCTATTCCAAATTAGATCTCATATCTGGATATCACCATATTAGAATGCTAAAGATGATATTGAGGCAACCGCATTCAGGACGAGTGGGGGGAATTATGTGTTCGTGGTTATGCCAATTGGCTTAATCAATACCCTTTCCATTTTTCAAAGCTTAATGAATCATGTTTTCACACCTTACTCGAGAAAATTTGTCTTGTTGTTCTTTCATGACATACTGGTTTACAAGGAGGACCATTTATTGCATTTGAGGAAAACATGACAGCTTTTGAGACAGAACTAATTATAATTGCTTGGTAATCAATCTAAGTCTGCTTTTGGTTGGATACAAGTTGGATATCTGGATCATATCATTTCCGGACATGGGGTTTCAGCCAACCCTTCCAAGACTGAAAGTGGTTGGCCTAAGAACTCGAAGGCTTTTGAGGGAATTTCTGTATTTACCAAGTTAGTATAAGGGGTTTGTCCAAAATTATAGAACAATCAGTCAGCCACTTAACAATCAATTTAAGGAGGACTCTTTCCATTGGGACAAACAAGCTGAAGCATTCTTTCAAGTTCAACATCTTAAGCCGGCCTTTCTACTCTAAATGTAGCCCCTCCTTGATTACCACAAAATTTTTGTGATCGAATGTGATGCTTCTGGTATAGGTGCTGTTTGTTTTGATGCACGAAGGGAGACCTATAGCCTTCCTTAGCAAAGCTTTGGCTCCCAATAATATGGGTCTGTCCGTCTATGAGAAAGAGTTATTGGCACTGGTAATTGCAGGAAGTAAATGGTGGCATTACTTATTCGGAAGGCAATTTCAAGTCAAAACAAATTATCAGTGTCCAAAATTCCATTTAGAGCAGAGGGTGACAACACTAATGCAGTATCAATGGCTCACCAAATTATTGGGTTATGAGAATGAGATTGTGTATATGATGAGAATGTGTATGAGTGGAAAAAAGAACAAAGTGGCTGATGCTTTATCAAGAAGGGAGCAAGGGAAGTAGCTGCACTTTCTGTAGTTCTCTGCAGTTGGACTAAAGAGTTTCAGCAAAGTTGGGTAAAAGATGAAAATTAAAATTGATGAAATTAAGCTAATCCTAAGTAGGTTTGGAAGCACCAAATGACGTATTATAAGGCAGATTAGTGGTGGGTGATAATCAACAGCTCAAGGCTAAAATCTTTCAAGTTAGGCATAGCAGTGCAGTTGGTGAACATCCAGGTAGAAAGGGAACTTACTGTAGAATCAAGCAGTTTTTTTACTAGAAACGAATGAAAAGAGATATTCACACTTGGGCTGTAGAGTGTGGTGTTTTCCAAAAGAACAAATGGGAGAATTTGAATATGCATGGTCTTTTACAACCTTTGCCTATACCCACTCGAATTCAAACAGACATTTCCATGGATTTTATAGATGGCCCTCTTGTATCCAATGGAAAAAGTGTGATTTATATGGTGGTTGACAAACTTACTAAGACTGCTCATTTCATCACTATCTCATCCTTCTTCAGTTAGTGTAATGGCTTAGGCTTTATTGGATCATGTTCCCAAATTACATGGTATATCTACCTCAATTGTTTCCGACATATATCCTATCTGGCCACCTCCTTTTGTGAAGCATTATTTGCCCAGTGAAGCTAAGGTTGATGTTACAAACTGCTTACTAGAGGATCATGATACTATGCCTAAGCTTTTGAGAGCAATTGCAACAAGCATGACAAATGATGAAGCTTTATGCTAGTAAACATATATCTTAGAGGGAATTTGAGATTGGTGATTAGGTGTACCTTCAATTACAACCCTACAGACATACTAGTGTGGGTTTTGATGAATGCTAAACTTGTAGCCAAGTTTTTTTGGCCCCTTCAGGGTGTGTTAGAGTGCATTGGACCAGTAGTTTATAGATTGGATTTGCCTACTACTTCTCGTTTACATCCAATCTTTCACGAGTCCTTCCTTAAGAAGAAGCCTGGTGCACACATTGTTGTTCAAAACCAACTTCCGGTCATAGGTCCTTGGGGCAATTTTCAGGTTGAACCTGTGGCCACTTTGGATTATCATTTGGCTAAAAAGAATCATCAACCTATTACTCAAGTTTCGGTCCAGTGGTCCAATTTAATTCCAGATGATGCTACTTGGGATAATTTTTATGCCTTACGACAAAAAAATTCCCAATTTTAGCCTTGACGGCAAGGCATTTTAAGGGGAGTGAAATGATGCAAGACCAGAATTTTATATGGGATATGTACTGGGAGGAAGTTAGAGTGTTAGTTGGAGTTAGTTAGAGGCTAACAGAATGTTAGTTAGGGTTGTTAGGATCAAGAGTGGGTAAGAGTAAAGGCGGGTGCCGAAGAAGGGAGAATGGGGGATTTTTTTATTGATTTCTTTGATCGTCTTCGGTTATTCTTTCTTCCATAGCAATTCTTGCTCTGTTTGATTTGAATTCTCTGAGATCATTCTTCCAAAACCTTATCAGCTTCAATTGTCAAGTTGCATCAAACACCTGGGTCTTCATTACCGAGAGACAAAAACAAATCATCCATATTCTCGGAAAACTTGCGTAACCCAAAAGATATAATTTATGGTTGAAGACGAATAAGAGTGTAATCGATGCTAGTGAAGAAACTATAGATTTCACCTATCCCCAAGAAAGAAAGAAAAAATGTGATCTGGGTTTCGTAACTCATTGATCAAAATCAACGCTAAAATATCGAAAATGTAACCAAAAAACTCATCGATATGCATATGAAATACATAAAAACAGAAAGATTTCAAGTACCTCGCGTCGCCTTCGGCGATCACAGGTCTTTCGTTGTGTGTTCTAAGCTACGATTCAAATTCCGTACAGGACCGGGGGAGGCTTGCCACTTGCGTCACTTTTGGGTATCATAGAAAATGCCCATTTTTGGAGACGACGAGACAGTTCCACTGGCCTTCTGTAGATCTGTAGTTTTTACATTTTTATGTTTTTTCGTTTTTTGGGTCTTTTTTTTTTTTACCGTCTTGAGAAAAATTAAAAAATTAGATTTTAATCAAGAAAATAATAAAATTTTACTAAAAAACGAAAATAAACAGTATAAATTATAATTTATTAATTTTTTTGATTTAATTTTGTTTTTATTAAATTTTTTGCATATTTTTTGTTTTTTTTTATTTTTTTGACTCTTTTTAGTGATATGTGTTTAAAATATATTATAACTTAATCAAATGATACAAATATTTATTAAAGACTTTGGAAAAAAAAGCTATTACACCAAGCACGACCACATTTAAGCAAACTGTGAGGGTATTTGTTATAACTGAATTTTTTAACACATAGATTATAATTTAAAAAATGTAATTATAATTTTAAATAAAAGTTAGAAGTATTTATTAAAGTTATAAATTTATAGTTTCAAATGGTACAATTTGTTTTTGTTAATTTTAAATCACGAGCTATAAACAAAAAATTATTAGTACACTTGCTTTGATATTTGTGATTTTTTCTTAAAAACTAAAAACTAAGCAAAGACAAACAACTCTTATGTCGGTAATGATTTATTTTTTTTATTATTATTTTTTTTAATGTACTATTTGTCAAACTATTATTTTTTTATCCTTTCATTGAGACAAAAAAATTTATTAAAAAAAGAGTAAAAAGTAAATTAAAATAAATTAATATGTTAAATTTTGCATCACTTAATTTTTACTTTAATGACTTTTATCCCAAAAAAATTTACTTTGGGGGTTTTCACATTGATACAATTAAAAAAAACTAAAAAAACATAAAATAAACATATAAAAAATAAATAAAAAATCACCGAAAGCAAACATGTCGTTTGCTTCGGAAATAATTTTTACTTTTGAAAAAATGCACTCAAACTGAAATATAATTTGATAAATTAATAAATTGATAAAATAACTAAAGTGAAATTATTACCAAAAAAATGTAAAATTTACTATTTTAAAGATTCCTTTTTAGTGGCAATCTTTTGTCTTTCATTTCGTTTGAATACCTAAAAGAAAAATGGTGGAAGATAGTGGCAAATGTAGAGAGATCCTATGATAGGGCTCATATAGGTTTTTTTAAAGCAAGTGGCCAGTAAAAGTAACTTGGGAAATGACATTTTGATGAATTGTTCTATACAAAAGAATGATGATCGTTGGAATGGAATCTCATTATTAAATGTTACCGTTGAAACTACAAATTATTGAAATTTATGCCAAAATATAATTATCGTTATCGTTATTAGGTGCGAGATTCTCCATGCGAATTGATGGTGGATGAAAAAATGAATAAGTAAAATTTACTAAATACGAAAATAAATATTTTAAATTTTAATTTATTAATTTTTTGGGTTTTTCTGTCTTTTCTAAATTTGTTGTTAGTCTTTTTTTTATACTTTTTAAACCCTTATTGGTGATATGTGTACAAAAAATATGATAACTAAGTCAAATGATAAAAATATTTACTATTTACTAAAGACAAAAAAAAAGCTATTATACCAAACAAGACCATATTTAAGGAAACTATGTGGGTATTTGTTATAACTGAATTTTTTAAGTCACAGATTATAGTTTAAAAAATGTAATTATAATTTTAAATAAAAATTACAAATATTTGTTAAAGTTGTAAATTTATAATTTTAAATAGTATAATTTGTTTTTATTAATTTTGAATCAAGAGCTATAAACAAAAATGTATTAGTGCACTTGTCTTGATACTTGTGACTTTTTCTTTAAAACTAAAACCTAATTAGGCAAGGACAAACACCTTCTATGTGGATAATGGTTTATTATTTTATTTTATTTTTTAATAAAAATGTATTATTTGTTGAGCTATTATTTTTTATCCTTTCATTGCAACGAAAATTATGAAAAGAAAAAAGTAAAAAGTAAATCAAAATAAATTAATAAGTTAAATTTAACCTTACTTAATTTTTAATTTAATTACTTTTTATAATAAAAAATTTTACTTGGCGGTTTTTCACATTGATACAATTAAGAAAAACTAAAAAAGGTTTTACTAGAAAATGAAAAAATAAACAAAATAACATCCACCAAATGCATCCTTGTGGTTTGTTTTATAAATATCGTATGACTAAACTTGTTTATTTGTTTATAAGTAAGTTTGACTAAGTTAATTTTTTCGTATTTAGTGAATTTTTTTTTTATTTAGTCAAATTTTTATAATTTTTAGACCCATCTCATTGAGACGAGTCAAAAAAGTAAAAAATTTTAATCAAAATATAAAAAAAATTCAAAAAAGATAAAAATAAGCAAAAAAATAAACAAATAAACCAAATAAATAAATCTATAAGTAAAATAAGCCAATAAACAAGTTCATCAAACAGGGCCAATATTTACTTACGAAAAATTATACTCAGGCTGAAATATAATTTGATAGATTAATAAATTAATGAAATGACTAAAGTGAAATTATTAAAAAAAGAGTAGAATTTACTATTTAAAAGATTCAATTTTTAGTAGCAGTCTTTGATCTTTCATTTGGATACCTAAAAGAAAGATGGTGAAAGACAGTGACAAATGTAGAGAGGGCATATTTAGTTTTTTTTATTTTTTATTTTTAAAGCAAGTGGCCAACAAAAATAATGTGAGAAATGACATTTTGATGAATTGTTCTGTGCAGAAAAATAATTATCGTTGGATTGGAATCTTATTATTGAATGTTGCAGCTGAAATTATAGATCAACAGTCAACACCATTCCGCCTTATTCGATTTTGAACTAAATCAAGAACTAAACTATTTTAAACTATTCTAAAAATTTAAGAATTAAAATCAAATCATACGAATCATTAAATCAAACCGAACCGAACTAATAAATAACAGTTCGATTTCAGTTTGGAACCGTAGTTCTAAAGATAAATATTTGTTTCATATTTTATGTTTAAAAAAATTATATATATATTTATTTTATTTTTTTATTAAATTTATATTATTTATTTTATATTTTCTGTTATCACTTGTTACATATTCTTACAAAAAGATATTTTCATTTTTATAAATTATGAGTTATATTTTATTATTTTTTCACCATTATTAGTAGTTTATGAATTATATAATATTACAATGGTATGAGAAAAAACTAAAAAATAAAAAATAAAATAAATAGTATTTTTAAATTTTTTATTTGTATAAAATATATAATATAAATATTATTAATAAGTGACGAATCAATTCGGATCCATACAATTTTTTGAAACTTAGTTCAAGAATCAAACTATAAAGAACGATTTCTAATTATTTGAAACCATAATCAAACCGTTTATCAAAAAAACCAAATTAAACCATACGGTTTAAACGGTTTTTTAAACACCCATAATAACAGTTATCATCATCATTATCAGGAGCGATGTCTTCCATACGAACTGATAGCGGGTGAAAAGATAAATCACTATAAAAATTTTAAAAAAATACTAAAGACAAAAATAAATATTATAAATTATAATTTATTAATTTTTTGAGTTCCTTTTTATTTTTTCTAAATTTTTTGCCTTTTAAAATTTTTTTTTTTACCTTCTTGATGATGTATCCAAAAAATATGATAACTCAATCGAACTATCAAAATATTTACTATTCACTAAAGACAAAAGAAAAAACAGAAGCTATTATACCAATCACGACCATGTTTAAGGAGACTATGTGGGTATTCGTTATAACTGGATTTTTTAAGTCATAGATCATAGTTTAAAAAATGTAATTATAAATTTAAATAAAAATATAAATATTTGTTAAAATTATAAATTTGTAATTTCAATTAGTACAATTTATTTTTGTTAATTTTGAATAACAAACTACAAACAAAAAATTATTAGAACACTTATCTTGGTAGTCGTGACTTTTTCTTAAAATTTAAAAGCTAAGTAAGGACAAACACTTTCTATGTGGATAGTGGTTTATTATTTATATTTTTTTTTTTATAAAAATGTATTA
The DNA here is from genome assembly GCA_034768845.1 of Heliamphora exappendiculata. Taxonomy (NCBI): domain Eukaryota; kingdom Viridiplantae; phylum Streptophyta; class Magnoliopsida; order Ericales; family Sarraceniaceae; genus Heliamphora; species Heliamphora exappendiculata. The sequence goes on along the minus strand of JAOTRH010000016.1, from coordinate 3,794,957 downwards.
TTTGCCAAATTATTATTTTTATATCCTTTCATTGAGATGAAAAAATATGAAAAGAAAAAGTAAAAATTATATTAAAATAAATTAATAAGTTAAATTTCATGTTGCTAAGTTTTTACTTTAATGACTTTTTATCGAAAAAAAAATATTTGGGGAGTTTTTCATATTGATACAATTAAGAAAAAATAAAAAGGGTTTTACTAAAAAATAAACACATAAAAAATAAACAAAAAAAACATATGAAATTAAACCACAGAAAAGCCAAACAAACAGAGCCTTAGCCTTCGTTGGCAAATGAAATACTTGAGTTTGCTTTTCATTTTATTCTGAAAAGATATTTATTTATCTCGTATATCTTATCTAGTTAATCTAAAAAAAACATATCAAATATTATTTATCAATTTAACTTTATATTGAGTGCATTTTGAACTTATTTTTTCAATTTAATGTTATTATTATAAAATTTGAAATTTTTTTTTTCCCAGATCTCCGCATTTTGGATAATTCAAAAGGAAAAAATATATGTTTATTTTTTATTTATATTCTGTCTAATAATTAAAGAGAGTGATTAGAAAGGAGATATATTACTTCATTTTTTTTTATGATAAACTCACAAAATTCAAGTGAATTGCTAGTTAGTTGTGTAGTTTTACTTCAATTTGGGAAAAAAATTTGGAATTGGGAATTTGATCATTGTTAGTGAAATTAGATCATTTGTGTTTTATTTTTCCATATGAGGATAATTAGTTCTATATCTATTGTTTAAATGATTTATACTTAATAAGTTTTAAGTGAAAGTTACACTAAAGTATTATTTGTTTTGACGTAATATTAAATATTTTGTCGTAAAGATTATATTTCACGTAAACATATTTTGCAATAAATATTTTCTCTTTTGTGTATTTGAAAGGTACTTAAAAATATATTTTATAAAAAAATAGTTGAATTTTTGAATTCATTAGCAAAATTTAATTACAATTCAATTGGCAATTGAATCATGAGAATCAATACAATTCATGGCTATTGATTATCCTGAAATCCCCTTAATTATGGAATGCCTATATATGCTGTCATCTTTCAGTATTCAGAAGAAGAAGAAGAAGAAGAAGAGGCAGCAGTAGAGGTAAGAAGTGCCAGATCAGAGGAAAACAGACAGTAGAGGTGATAAATGAGATATACAACTCATAGTATATTGCAAGTTGTAAGAGAGAGAAAGAAAGACGGAGTACGTTCGTAGCAGATCCTTGGTGGTACTCCAACGATCGTGTAGCCGTTTAATCCTGGGATAGTGATGCCGGTGGAAAACTTATAACACTCTCGGTAGGCGGTGAATCATTCTTAAGAAAATTGCGACTGCATGACTCGGTTTGCAAATTATATACATGTTATTTATGTTATTTTATTTTTCTGTATTTTCATATTATTGTAATTGTTGAAAGTTAATAAAAATGTATTTTTTGGATCACCAGCATGTAGATATTTTATTTTGGCATTGAATTGTCTCCCAACATTTTACAATCGAAATATGATACTACCACCGTCATTGCCCGACTATCGTGGATGCTCATTAAGTTTTACGATAAAATTGTTAAAGAAAAATTCATCAGATGGATTATCTAATTTATATTGAACTTTTGGTAAATGATGAATTATAGGTGAAATTCGTTGTTAGCCTACCGGGACGGACAAATATAATTGATTTAATCTTATAGTGTTTTTTTCCTAAATTAGTATCCAATTTGGTTTCAATTTTGATAGATTGTTTTCTTAAAATTTGAAGACGTGAATCTGTATATTTATTTTATTTATATAAAATTTAAATTTTGTAACTTGAAGCGGGACAAGTATGAGCTACTTCAATACCATCAACTGAAAAACGTTTATATGATGTCATTTTTACGGAATCGCTTAGTGACATTGGTATGCCAGAATAATGCGTTGATTTAACATAATCACCATTGGTTATATTTTATATTTTTTCTATAACATTTATTTGAGCAATTAACACTTTTTTGGGTACTAATTATGATTATAACCACAATCAATTTGATAATACAAATGGAAAAAAAAAAAATTGAGTTTATACCATTAACAAAAAAAATTCTTGTATTGTTCCTTGATCATTTGAATTTGTGACGGAGTAAGATGATTATGATGTAAAAAGGTACGATTATATTTATTATAAAGAGTTAAGTATTATTTTATCGATAAATTATTAATTGATTTTGAATTTCTTTTGGATCACATTAATAATAAGATTCAATATCAATGTCTACTTCGTCTGAATGAAAAAAATTTACAGGATAGTTTACCGTTTATGGTGTTTGATTGGTGCGTTATCAAATTCCAATTTAAAAGGTATATGCCAATTTTCAACTTGTAGTAAAACTACGTAGACGCGTAAATAGTGTTTTAAATTTTAAGGATTGAGATATTTGTCGAAATAGTTGGCTATTTATTTAAAATTTATGTGTTTTTAGAAATTACATGCTGACAGAACTATTATCATATTTAATTATAGTTTGATGGATCGTATTTATCTGTTAAAATGATCATAAGAAATACAACATTAGAAATATTTCAATCCATTGTATATTCATTGCCAGCTTTCAATACTTCATTCTATTGTACAATTGTACAACACGAGGAGTAATAATTTAATATCTAAAATATTTAATTTTAATTAGCACGACAAATCCATGAGAACTTGTAACATCTTTAAATATTAGAGCTGAGATAGTCATAACTCTTAAATATACTCTATAAGTAACTTATAAACTTAAGGTGTAAAATATCGATTGAGTTCTATATGTAATGTTAATATTTTTAATATTGTTAGGTCATGAAAAGAGATTTCAAAATTAGAAATAGATTCAAAGCAAATGGGACCATGCTCAACACTTATTTTGATTGTTCAAAATAAAATATCACTACAATTTATGTGCACCCTGGTAGCTAAAAGCAGGTGATAGATTTATTGTGATTGAGTATGGTCTATTTGTTTAATTATAACTTGTATTAAATTCATATGTATTTTTTTGTGAAATTTGCCGAGGGTGGGGCATCTAAGTGATTGAAAAGTTTGGAATTGATTTATTACTAATAAAACTTGTGCAACAATTTTAATTTTATATGTTTTCAAGAATTACTTTTTTGACATCGAAGGGTAAAATTATTCACTATGAAAAAAAAATTAAAAAAACAAAAAAGTTAAATTTCTATCCCAATAATTAATTTAAAAACAAACAAACTTAAAAATTAAGTTACCAAATAATTTACTTTAAAGTCAATTTAATTTTTGTAACTAAAAATATAAAAAAATAAAAAAATAAAATTTTAAATTAGTTGTCAATCAAATAATGAATTATAAAAAGCATGAATTAAATTTTAATTCTTATATATATATTTTTTCATCCAAATATAGCCTTTTAAACTAACTGCGACAAAGTTTGAGGATCTAGTTAAGTTGCCGTTAACATAAGGACGTATCTGCAAAATAATAAATTACGCTAACCAGTAACCATAGCCAATCCCGCTCTCTCTCCTTTTCAAAATTCCGATTCCCTCTAGCTCCCACACTCATTCTCTCTAGGGTTTCCATTCGAAAATCGCCATGAAAGATGGCTATGAACCTCAGAGCTCCGATCGCGTGGATCCGCTATCCGGTCTTTCGATGTTCCCTCGAACATTTAGGGATTCAATGATTGCCCCAATGTCCAGCCACCCCGACGACACTGAATCTATTCATGGCTTTATGAAATCCATGGTGAGTTTCACTGTTTCAGTAATTTAGAACCACTTGTCGCTCTATTTTATCCGCTATCGGAAGTGCGAACTTATTTTTATGTGAAATTTACTCCTACTAAGTCGAAATGGTGAAGCCGTGATTTCAACCAAGTCATGCTTTGATCTGTCCCGAACGTGTCGTATGACGATTTAATCCATACCGATTACTCACGATCACTCTAAATTCACTTATAGGAGCCCGAAGATCACTTTTTATTATTGCACCAAATAACATTCACAATTCTTCATGATATCCCTGGGGACCCTCCTTGAGATCCCCACTAGCTACCATCCAAAAATCATGGAAATTGAATGGTGCTCGAGCCCCTAGAAATATCTGGCGAGCTCCCAGCCAGCATCAAGTCCCCACACCCAAAGCCGATAATTTCCAATGGGCCGTTTATTGGAACTTTGAGATTTGAAACTTCAATTCTCTTCCTGCTGATGTAATTTGTCAGCAAGTATCTTTAGCATTGCCGAATGGTAGTTGCTTTAAGTAATTATAAATAAACGGTTTAAAATGAGCTGGGTAACGGAAGCAATGTCTCACGTAGCACTTCGATTAGAGGATATATATTGAATTTTTATGGGTTTTGTGCACACTGTCAGGCATTGAGAAGTCCCAAAAAGCATTTAGAGCAGGCAAAAGCCATTGTAGATAGCAATTCAGAACTCCTGAACTCCAACATTGCCAGCTTTTTAGCATCCGAGGACAAACATGAAGCTGTTATTACAAAGGGTAAGAAAAATGCCCAAGAACGAAAACTAGAATTGGACCAGGCTCGGTTTTCTCTGAAGCCAAATTCAAAGTAACATTACTGTGCCGATGGTTGATTTTCTCAGAAAAAGTTTGTTCTGAGGTCTACATACGTATCATTCTAACCATGTTATACACCCATTTGACAGTCTTTGTTCGGTGAGGGTGGAACCAAGTTTGGACATTGATCAACTGCAAGACCCGGAGGAGTTTTTCTTGGCCCATGAAAGGCTTGAGAGTAAGCTCTACTACTATTGATTTATTGGCCCAAGCTTGTCTGCTATAGTTTTCATTATGTTTTATAACTGGTGTACAGATGCCGCAAAAGATTTACAGAAGCAGATGGGTGGAAGTAAGATTGATTTACATGAACACAATATATCAAAAACCGTACAACCCCGTCGACCAGGAATTTTGGGGTATCATCTGTGTTTCTGTCGACACTTCTCTAATAATCCCAGTTTTTAATATGGGTGTATGGTCTCTTCTTTGTTACTTTTGTCCCCATTCCGGAAATCAGTCACTTACAAGCATCGTCAATCATCATTGCTTCCCGAAAGTGACGATACTTTTGTGTCCTCCCAAGTGCCATTGGGACAGGACATTCTCAGTCCACCTAATCATCTTTCACAAATAGAAACATCTGTTGCGACAAAGGGAAAGGAAAATGACCATGCCCAAAGACGGGCTTGGTTTTCTCTGAAGCCAAATTCAAGGTAGCGTTACTG